>CM040241.1:12916685-12972836 GCA_022545495.1 Chrysanthemum lavandulifolium
AATACACAAGAGAACATGACACATTATACTCAAGAGCACTAATCCCATACATACTAAAGTTTGGCTTGTATATTACCATAAATGACTAATGTATTTTTTAACATCCATAAATGAGTAATGTAATTAAATGTTTTACACTAAGATGGAAAGATTGCTCATATTCGATCATTGTGGTTTACTCATACTAAAATAAGTGGAAAAAGTAAACTATTCAATGTAAACCGAAATCAATTAAGCTCGGTATCACAAAAATAAGCTTAAGTAAACATTGCATACATGCAAGATATTTCAACAACCCATGGACTACAAAATCCTAAATTTGTGTTTTATCGTTCTTACATGTTTCGTCCATTTTGCAAGTTTTGTCCGTTTTGCGTTTAGTCCATGTTTGCACGTTTCCATCCTTTTTTTACACGTTTTCGTTTATTTTTGTACGTTTTTGTCCGTTTTTACACTTTTTATACTCATGTATAAAAACGTGTATAAATGTGTGCATAAAAACGTGTAAAACCGAACCAAAGACCAAAACGTGTAAAAAGTGACCGAAACATGTGAAACGGACAAAAACGTGCAAAAAAGGACGAAAACATGTCAAAACAGACGGAAATGTGCAATAACATATGGAAACGTGCAAAAACGAATGAAAACGTGCAAAAACGGATGAGAACATGTAAAAACGGGCCAAAACGTGCAAAAACGGACGAAAACTTGTAAAAACAGACGAAACCGTGCAAAAACGGACGAAGACGTGTAAAACAGATGGAAACTTGTAAAAACGGACGAAAACGTCTAAAAACATACGGAAACGTAATAAAATAGACGAAACGTGCAAAAGCAGACTAAAGCGTGTAAAACAGATGAAAACATGTAAAAGCAGATGAAAGCGTGTAATCTGGACAAAGCGTGTAAAAGCGAATGAAAGCGTATAAAACGGACAAAAGCGTATGCAAACATATGAAAACTGTTGGAAAATTTAGTGCACTTGTGGGATTAGTTCACACCGGTTTTGGGTTAGGAGGTACGGAGTGTACACCCATGAGGTCCCTGAACACCCTAATTCAATAGTGGAAAGTACTGCTAGTGTATTGGTTACCACTACTAGTGTAGTAACTGATGGTTCCTACTGGAACTGTATGGTTCCTACTGCTAGTGTATTGGTTACCACTGCTAGTGTAGTAACTGATGGTTCCCACTGGTAGTGTATTGGTTTCTGCTGCTAGTGTAAAGGTTCCTACTGGTGTGTTGCAGTGATTATTTTGTAACAGCCTTGTCTCATTCAAGTGGCTGTTATGACTGCATTATGACCTTGTTTAATTGGTCATGTAACCCCTATTCCTATGATAATGGAGGCTTATTATGGGTGATTAATTGGTCGTTAATCATTCATAATGTCCATTGACTAGGAGTGAGTATTCTCTACTATAAATAGAGATGGTCTTCATCAGCATGAAGATACTGAGAAACATACTGAAATCAGCAGAAACAAACAGATAGCAAAAACACTTAATAGCGCAACGGTTATTGAATTGTGCCTAATTCTATAACCAACATTTGGTCTTATCCTTTTTTTTTGGGTAAAAGGGCCATAAAACCCCGGTAAATATATCCAAAAATTCAGTGAAGTACAATTGACATGGACGTACATTCCATGCCCTCTGCCCGTTACATAGGCGATATGACTCTACATATGTAACTAAGCTAAACAAGCCACTAATCGCAGACAACAAACACTAAACCGCTTTAACAAATGAATAGAAAACAAATTACATTCAAATTAACAATCTAAATGTAACAAAGTCCGGTTCAAAGAACCACTTCCATAGTGTGCGACTCCGTCTTCAATCACCATTAGTTGACGTCCGAGTACAACACTAACTTCCATGCCATTAGACAATACCACACAAAGACGGCAAAGGTCCGGGCATAACAACGGTGAGAACCAGCCACCACAACTTATCGACCACCATAACCATGAACTTGCATCTCTCTCATACCCACATGCCAAACAACGAACATGAACATGTAAGATACATGAACTTGCGAAACCACAACATAACAAATAGGACCCATCAAAACCGAAAATAACTAAACCCTAAAAGGGTTTCGTTCTTGAGAGCACCCTATCAAACGATCGATCCATAATAAATGGATAAAAGGCGGTTAGGAGCGGTTTTAGATCGCCCATAGCAACCGAATAACGATTAAAAAGATAGATCATAGCACAAATCGTTAAATGGTAACAAAGAAACCCAAAACAAAGACAACAATGACTTAAGATTATCTTTGTTCGCGGCAGACTAGCGATTTATAAGATCAATATAATAAAGCCACCGCCGCCACCACATGTACAACACCCTAACTCGATTGCATACCGGTTAACAATGAAAAGATCAAGCGTTAAAAGGCATAGAAGCGATTTTGGGACTGTTTTTTGCCGGAAGATATAGGTGGCGGCGGCCGGAAATCGCCAGACCTAGAGAGAGAAAAAAACCCTTACTCTTCTAACTCTTGGAATAACTTATCGTATCACTCTCTTAACATTTGGTCTTATCCCAAGTAGATATTCGTGTAACCCAGGCATTAGGGTCGAATAGTTTACTTTGGAAAGTGATTACACGATTCCAAGTGATATCCAGTAACCACCTAGTGGTATTGCAGTTGCTACTGATTGTCTTTACCCTGCAGCTGGGCGAATATACCAACCAACAAAAACGGACGAAAATGTACCAAACATGGAATGCCTATACAAACTCAAGGACCAAACATGTAATTGACTACCAAAATGGTTAACGGAAGTTAGAAAAAACCTAAATTGGCCAAAAAAAAGTCAGGGTACCTTAAATTGAGAAAAAAAATGTAGTACCTTTAATTAAAATTGAACCTAAGATGGATACCTTTTATGCAATTTTCCCAATATGATTGGTCCATAACCACAAACCCTGACGAGTCAAATAGATTTGGTTTTTTGTGATTTTGATCGATAGATTCGGTTAATCATGAGCTAAAGTTGCTGATTTTTTTATGCTCTTTTGAATTGAATTCATTGATTTTTGTGTTTGCTTCAATTAGATGTTAGTTATGGAGATTTGTGATATTATAGTGCGATAGAGGTGAATTAGGTGTGTTACGTGCGGCTATGGTTTGAAGCTCGGGTTTAGTGTGTTGATTTAGGTTGTGCACGAAAGGGGTTTGATGAAATGTCCATTATAGAATGATACTTTCGTAATATTTATCTACATGTAAATGGGCCAACTCTGGTTCATCTGCAATGGGTCAAACAGGGGAAAAGGAATGAGTAATATTTCAAGGGAACAATTTGAATGTGTCGAAAGTCACACTTTGTTTGATTTAGTCATTTAGACATATTGAGATGCGAGAAGGCTTTGAATTATATGGATAAAATCATCATCTTGCTTCCTTGTGAATGATAGTTGTTAACTGTTTTATCGAGTATATTCAAGTTTCCTATATATCAAGTTAGTTTACATTACTTATGAAATATGAATGTGTAACCTTTATTGTATGAAAAGTTAACTCTTTACACATGTGACTCTAAGGTCGTGCATACGGTGGTGACCTAGGTCACCACCGCCACATTAGCTTTATCTCCGAAAACACGATGATGACCTAGTTGCCACAGTGGTGACCAAGTGTTTTTAATGCCAAATAGTACAAGTTTTTGGAAGTATGAGTGTTTCCAACTAGGTCGTCTACACGAACTAGTTCGTCCCTCGACCGACCAAGACAACCCACCCACAAATGGGGCAACCGATGCTCAACCCAAGGCAACCCACAAGGTCGACCGACCCACTTTGGGCAGCCTAATGGATGACATATCGAAGAACAAAAGATAGCCACATTATGTCGAGCTCTTTGAGATTTTACATAAAACAACAGAAGGATCTTAAGTTCAAGATGCATCAAGAGATCTCGTGAAGTAGGTGCTACTTGAATTAAACCTCATATAAAGCCAGGTTTAATTTTAAATAACTGTTCGAATTACATTAAGAGGTGCTCTAATTACGTAATTAATTGGCACATAATGCTAACGTATATTTAATTATGTTATGTGACCCGTATATTAACTAATAGTTGAATTAGTTCTTTACTAAAACTTTATACACCATTCTCCTTTTTTTAAGTGGTTGCATGAAATTGTCAAGTTTATACCCTTCTTTCTGTTGTTTAGCTTAAATTTATCTTGTTTTCTTTTTGGCCAAGTTTTTTTATTTCATAATAACGTGCACATTAACAATTTGGTAGCATATGCTTGAAACTTTTTCTCTTTACTTAATGATGTGGCGCAGACATGTAATATCTGAATAGTGTCACTTCCGTGCATCATGTGTATCCTTGCTTGTTGTATGTATCTTAAAACTGGATTTATTGACTGAAAACTTGCATCAATGTCCTACAACTAAAACAAATTTGTAGTTAGTTATGCTTACCTATCCCCTTATAAGGATGAAATGGACAAAGTCAAGTAGTCAACTCTACTTCTTCCTTGGTCTAGTTATGCAGAGCGACTGTCTATCTGTTGTATCTTATTTGAATCAGAAGTAAGGCTTGTAATTTTTTTGCATCATGGCAATGTGTACCAACAAGTAAATACTATTTAATTGTTTATGCAGCCTGAATTACTTTGTCATAACTTTTGCTGCGAACCATCTATAATAGGAACTGAACGCTCAGGTGCTTGACAATCTGGTTTTCTATTCCTACTTATCACATTATATGCTATTTCTTTTTATAGGCAGAAGTTACTCAGAAGATGAGTCATGTAAATGAGGTGGCTGGTAGAGCTTACGGCTATAATAGGCATGAGGAACCGGCAAAGAAACTTGGTATGAAATCTATAACCCAAAAGTAATACATATGAAATGTTCTATCATTAAATGTTAATTGCTATCAAGACACCATTCTAGTTGTATTTTGGTACACAAAACAAAATGGAACTATTGTCCTAACTTAGATATGGTTGATACCTTCTTTGAATCTTATAGATATGGCAATGTGAAGCGGTATTTGCTTGCATTAAACCATATGTCTTTGTCTTTGTCAGTTGTTAGTTTAAATATGCCGAGTCTTTGAACTACATCGGGATGTGATCTAGTTATATTTATTAATATGTATTTTTGTGGTCCACACATAGTAATTAATCTAAATAAATAGAATGCTGAATTCGGTGTAGCTGTTCACTTAAATAAAACTAAAAGTAATTTAAAGTTATATGCAGACTAGATGAACTACATCTACCTCAGAATTTGTGACCTCTTTTAACATATTTAGTTTAATAGGCAAAACGTTGATTTAGTTGTTCTTGTGATGGTTTAGTTATAGGTCAAATGGGTCATGGGTCAAAGCGGGTCAAATGGAAACACAGTCAAGCAATTGTCGTGGGTCAACTGTTTGAGTTGGGTCAAGATTGCCAAGTTTATGTTGTATACAAAATAGCTTAGCGAAACATTTTAAGAATGGGCTTATTAGGTTTTGTATTTGAAGGTCACCGTAGTAGTCAAAAGTATGGAATTAACATGGCACTTTTTAGTACGATTCAGTTTTTTTGTATACACAGACACTTTCTAATACGTTCTATCTGCAATTTTCTTTGACAGATTTGGAAATGAAATGATCATTAATTTGGATGGTTATGGATAAAAGGCTTGCAGACTGGTGTCATGAGATTGTCTGCTAGAATAATCTGCCTCGAGTGATTAACTGGTTAGATTTGGAAATATCACGTTATAAATGGCAGTTATCTTTAAAGGAGTGTTTGGGTTTGAAGATTGGTCAGACGTCTATGTACCTTGGTACCAAAATTCTTTGACTCAAACTCTCTTTTCTCAGGAATAATGTGGCAGGGAGGATGGACATTTGTATCATTGGATACTAGATACCATAAGGATAGTTTCCTGACACAGAATGCTTCTCTGTTGCTATGATTGGATAAAAATAATGGAAAGATGACAGATTGCAAATTATCTTGATTTATGGTTATAACAACCCGTAAAAAATTTGGATAACTATCATATTATTTATTACGCCAGAGAATGCAAATCAATTATATTCTGATAGTTATAAATATTTATCTCGTTTCAACAGAAATATTCACACCGCACACATGGTAATTTTCCACGAGTATCTTAATAGTAAATGTGAAATTATTATTGTCTAATTTATAATTTTAAGCATCGTAAGCTTAAACAGTGTTTTGGGAGGTTATCCACACACAGCAAAGCAGATATAACACGAAACTAGTATTTTATATTGAAATAAGCGAAACTATCACTTTTAACACACATCGATGATTTACGAATGAAAGCGAAAAGTTATCTATTGTCTCCAAAAACATGACACCGCACGTGTCACCGACACCGACTTAGTTACGACAAATCGTTTATAATCCAATTCAAAATAATTGGAATATGAGAGGACACGGGCTACACTTAATACAATGGCTAATAATAATAAATAAATAAATAAATAAATAAATAAATAAATAAATAAACTAACATTAACCCACACTCCACACCCCAAACCATCATAATAGTATTGTTCTTCCTCTTTTTGAAGTCAACTACCTTCACCATTCGCCACATCTCAAGTAGAAGGCTACCATCATAGATATCACAAGATGGTTGAAACGTGGCTATGAAGATAGTGGGCAAAATCACAGGTTATCTCCTCACTTGCAAATAAACCTCACATAAAATTAGGGTTGGTTTTTCAAAATTGTTTTGGGGGTTTTGTAATTCGAGGTGTAATTGTCTAATTCAAGCTTCCATTGTTCGATTAATCAAGAAAGCTTATTGCTTTACTTGGTTTTCGACTTAAAGTTAGGCGAAATTGCTCACTTTGGTTTTCGGATTTTACTTGGCTTATTCCTTATTTGGTTTTCGGTTTAAGTAAGCATGATACTTTTGGTTATTGCCTTGTTTCGTTTTCTTTGTGATCCTTGCCTCGAACGGGAACGAACACGCACTCGAGGGGGTTAGTTCCTAGTCACTATGATCGTTGTTCACATTATTCATTGTGTTCGGATATCATTAGAACTCAAAATAGTCGTATGTTGTGGGTCCTTTTGAGTCACCCAACGGGGTGCGTTCGTTTACTCACTTCGAGCCAAGGGAGAACACCCTATGGTGTTTCTACCCGCTTCAACTCTAGACCACACCAAGAGGTCTCGTAAGAGGTCGTTGGTGTCGCGTATGTGATAGAAATGAGAGATTGGTGTATTTGCCTGAGAGGAAATCGTTATTAGGTGAGAACTTATGTTTATTACATTGGGATGATGTATTTGCCTTTTTTTGGATTATTATGTGTTATAGTAATATGGGATTTAGGGGTGTTTAGGTAAGCTTATTTTAAGTAGCTTAATAGGTTATTGGGTTCTAAAAAGTGAAATTAAGGTTGCAAATCTCGCTATCACGTGAGTAATTGGCCTAAAGCGAGGAGTACGATGGGGTATTGGAATTTTTATGTACAAGTTTTTAAATTATATGTATGACATGTTTATAGGACCATATTATTTGATTATAGAACCAACAAGTATGTTTGGAAGCAGTAACACAAAACACTTCAAACCGAGTTTTGTATGAATTAGCACCGAAATGATAAAGTTTTGATCATATTGAATCTTTTGGCCAATTCTGCTCAACTCATACAGTCAATGACCTTGTGGCTTGTAATCACCAATTACTTTGTGGTCCGAGCTTATTTTAAGAGGTTAATAAGCTATTGGTAAAAAGGTACAAAGCTTATTGAATGTGTTTGGGTAAGCTCATGTCAAAGCGTTATACATTGGAATGTAATTCTTTTTCTCTAATTATCATGTGTAAAGCGGTGTGTTTGTGAGAGGATACTGTCATGGGAATATGGGATTTAGGGGTGTTTGGGGTAGCTTGTATAAAGAACTTACAGTGGGCAAGCTTATGCCAAAGTGCTTATTAGTTATTTGGGGAATAAGGGTTTTCGATAATGAATAACTAGATAAGTTAAGCATATGGTTATCCATATCTGATGCGTCTTAGTATCTTTTAGGCGTGATTGAAGCTAATATATTGTACGTTGCCTTGTTCGCATCAAGATAAGAACCATATCTAAAGACTTTATCTTACAAGTTTGGTTATAAAAGTTGCAAGGTTCATTAGTTTTTCGGTGTACGCTTTACTTATATCTATCTTAAGTTTGATCTAATTGTGAGATGTTTTATAATGTGGCGTAAGTATCACCGAAGAAGAACGATCTGCTGGATATGCTTCTACCTCACATTCGAGGTAACTTGGATGTTTGAGATAATGTTTTAATCTTGTTAACATGTAGAAATTTTGTATCTGCAATCGGCAATAAAGTTGTATTTTGCGTATGAATGTTATATCGGGTTTGCGCCCATACCTATTCTTGAGTTTGTATGCAGATGTTGCGACATATGAGCCTTAATGCTAAGAAATCGATGTGATTATTCAAACTTATAAGATATGGGATATTGACATGAATGGGATTATGTGAAGAGTGAGGTGTGGTTTCTTTTTGGATGGGGGCTAGTGGGCGATGAAGCTACTTTGCCCTAACGATCCGTTAACCATACCTCCTTGTTGATCGAAAAGTTGTTATATGCCTAAGCGGTGTTGAATAAAGGTTTTAACAGATGGCTATGTATCATGGTTTTGAAAACCTTTGCTTCACAAGCTTTTCTATCTTCGATATACTGATGTGTTTGGGATAAGCTATCTATCTTCATAAGACAGTTTCTGTTTGGCGATAAATGAAATGATCATCTGGTGAGGCATGGGTTCGACAACAAATATTATGCGATTCTACTACGTGGTTTAGCGATGGTCTAGCAGTCTCGCAAGTTTTGGTCTTCCGTTGTAGTTTGGCAATATAAGTCTTTTGTTTCTTTGTTATGTTATTAGTTGGGTCTACATCGCTATATTTTTATACAGTATACATATGGCAACATGGATTTAATTTATGGGTCAGTTTGGTTTTGTGACGTAGAATGCTATGCTAGCTTGTCATCCTTAGGCTTTAATTTGTGGATTTAATATCCGAACTTATGGGGTATGTTTTTGCACTGGTCTTCTTTTTGTTTTAGTTTGAAGTTTGTTTGTAATTGTTTTGGGTCCTCATTATCACTTTCTAAAAAAATTTCTAACAACCATCACCATCTCCGATAGCCACCACCACCCTGCTGCTCTAACACCAACGAAACAGTAACCCTTTATTAAATTCCCTCAATTTAAACAAAATCTCCAAATTTAACTTCAAAATTGTTTGGTAGTCAAAGTTTGAAGAAATGAGAGATTTGGTGAGATGGTTTTAGTTCTTGACCTTGTGGCTTCTAATCACCGATTTCTTTGTAGCAAGAGATTTACAACATTGGGTAGGCTTATTTTAAGAGGCTAATAAGGTATTGGGTATAAAAAGAAAGGTACTTTATACATTGGGATGTATTTGTATTTTCCTAATTATCATGTGTAAAGCAGAGTGAGTTTGTGAGAGGGATACCTGTCATGGGAATATGGGGTTTGGGGGGTGTTTGGGTAAGCTTGTATAAAGAACTTACAGGCTGGGTGAGCTTATGCCAAAGTGCTTATTAGTTATTTGGGGGAACAGGGGTTTTTCGATAATGAATAAACGCATAAGTTAAGCATAAGGTGATCTTGATACATTATATCATCTTAGTATCCTTTGGGCATGATTGAAGCCAATTTAATGTATGTAGCCTTGTTCTGCCTCGAGATAAGAACCACATATCTAAAGGCGTTATCTTTGTCATGTTTGGTTATAAAAGTTGTAAGGATTAGGTGAGAACTTACATTTATTACATTGGGATGATGTATTTGCCTTTTTTTGGACTATTATGATGACAAAATATTGAAGAGATTCAATATGCAAAATTCCAAGAAGGGATTTTGCCAATGCAAGTAAATCATGGTTTGAGCAGCCAAGGTCGTGCTTCAACACCGCAGAGGTGGCGCGTATGAAAGCTCCTTATGCATCGGCGTAGGATCTATCATGTATGCGGTGCGATGCACAAGGCTGATGTGCGTTTGCTCAAAACTTGACCGATCGGTATCAGCAGAATCCGGGTGAAATTCATCGATCGCGATTAAACATATTCTCAGTACCTTAGGGCAACAAGAGATATGTTCATAGTGTATGGGAAATCGAGCGAAATTGTGCATTGCGGTGTAATGCGATGCATCTGGAAGTGTGACAAAGATGATCACGAAGTCTTAGGCGGGTTACATATTTGTCATCGATTGGAGGTGCTGTGGATTGGAAGAGCAAGAAATGCAGACAACACTTGCGATGTGCGCTTTCTGAGAAGTGAGTACATAGCGGCGTACATAGCGGCGCGAGGTCGCCATGGGCTGTTTGGATAAGGAAGTTTGTTTCGGGGCTTGGTGTCATGCCGTCGATTGAAAATCCTATTAAAGTATATTGTGACAATTATCTTGCTATTACTTTTGCCCATGAACACAGGTCATGAAGGGCACCGACACTATCCTAGACAATATCACTATGTTTGAGAACAAGTCGAGATAGGTGAAATTGAGTTGCTCAAAGTTCACACAGATGATAACCTAGCAGATCCTTTAATGAAGGCCTTACCCGGTGAAAAACTTAATCATTTGTGTTAATACAAATAAGCCGTAAAAACGTTTATTTATATTTTACGATCTTCTAATGTTTTGTCGATAACAAACGTAAAATCATTTTAACGAAACAAATAAAATACGTAAATGGTTTGACCCATAACCTTTAATGAAGGCCTTACCCGGTGAGCACTCAAGAGATACATTGTATCTAGCTAAAGACCTATGGATCAACCCATAACCCATGACCCATAACCAAAATACCCATGGGTAAAGAGTAGCGTCCCACGGATCCCAAGCTTTACGCTAGACGGATCCCTTGTGGAAAGGATTTTATGATTTATGATTTAATATTACATATGTACAACAACTAGTGTTTACATATTTGGGTAAAATATACACATAACTAGTATGTAGTATACTGGGTAATATAAATGGGTAGAAACTTAAGTATCATAACCCATTGGGCAAATACATTGAATGTAGTTGGGTACAACCCAATGCCCATGACCCATGGAGCTTGACCCATAACCCATTGCATGACATCTTGCTTATACCATATATGGATAATATCCATAACCCATGGTATTGACCCATACCAATGTCTAGATACATTGAACCCTTGGTGAGCACTCAAGAGATACATTGTATCTAGCTAAAGACCTATGGATCAACCCATAACCCATGACCCATAACCAAAATACCCATGGGTAAAGAGTAGCGTCCCACGGATCCCTAGCTTTACGCTAGACGGATCCACTGTGGAAGGATCCGTGGGATCCGGGAGCGATGAAAATTTCCTCTGTAAATGAGAGCCATTTCTTCCTTTCTACTCACCACTTTACACACATACTTCCCCAAGTATTATAACCCTCTAACCTCAGATCCAAGTGATCTATGTAGTTTGTCTCTTGTTTTTGTGTGATCTTCTAGGTTCCTCTTAAAGGCGAGATCACCACTTCTTGAAGATGAGCAAGCTCAAGTCCATGAGTTGCTATGCTTCGTCATCATCAAGACAACTAAGGTTCTCTTGTTGATAGTTCTTTCTTTCTCCACAGATATTGGGTTGAAGGAATTAGTGAAGGATGCCGAAAGTGTCAAGATGAAAGCATTAGTGAAAGGTGCTTATCGTCCGTGTCAAAGCCTTAGTGAAGAATGCTAAAGGTGTCAAGATGAAGGCATTAGTGAAGGGTGACAAACGTTGTGTCAAAGGCATTAGTGAAGGATGCCGAAGAATCAAATCAAGTAGCATTTGAGAAGAATTCCTAGGTCGTATAATCGATGAGGTGCATCATTATACATATAAGTATTTGTTTATTTCAAGGATGGTGATATCCTTGTGGTGTTGTAACAAGGTGGATCTCCTTGATATTAGGTGTTGTGTCGCTGGGCGGTAGTCTTCTATAGTAATGGAACTAGGTGCTTAGCCTAGTACCAATAAAGGGTAGGCGACGCCAGGGATTATTCTCCCCTGGTGTGAAAGAACCGTGGTTAGCCTAGCACCGATAAAGGGTAGGCGACGCTTGTGTTGTGTCTGGGCCAGAGCAAGGAACTCTAGATTTAGCTTTGCACCCAAAAATATTAAGCGATTTGTAAAGGCTTCTCGCCATAAGGAGTTGGTGTAGTGCTTACGAACCCTCGAGTAGGGATTCGTGGAGTGGAGAAGAAGGTGTCCTTGTAGGTAACCACTATAAATACTTGTGTCGCGGTGATGCGCTTTACTCTTTATCTTTCATTACACGCTTATATCTATCTATCAACGCTCAAATATAAACAACCAAATATATTGACATAAGTCGATCTAAATATTTAAAAGGAAGTTTTAAATTGGTAAACTATTCAACCCCCTTCTAGTTTACCACAATTTGCCTAATAAGATTGGACTTCGCTTAGCTAGTAGTTTCATGCCCATCCGTGACTAAGTATTTTAGATAAAAGGATATTGTAAACATTATTATTGAAATGAAATAAAGTATTTTGTTATGTTTATTGTCAATTTATTATGATGTTATCCTATATTTGCATGTTTAAACCTTGAATAACTTGTTATTCTAAATAGTCCGTTGTCAATCAATAACATGGAATGATATTGAATTAAGAAAATCGAGTATTAGTTAGAATATACTTGAAAGTGTATTGATGCGAGCATGACTAATTTCGTGATGATATTCAATGAATTGGAGTATAGGACTTATCCCACCCACATGATGATACTTTATGGATCTTTGACATTAAGTATATCATGAATATTTATCCTCTAACTTGAGATACCGTAGATATGTCATGGATGTAGTGCATTTTGTGAAGCAATCTAATGCTATACGAATCGTAGTTATAAGGGTTGTTTTCGTAAGTGTCTGTAAATCTATGAATCCGCTTGTAGTCAAAATAGGATTTCTTTCAAAATTATTTTGAAGTATACATCACTGGGCCCTCGTAGGGTTGTCAAGATGTTTGCATGGCCATGCCCAAGTATTCTGGATTATGTTCAAGAATTGGTAATCTTGATCAATCACATAAAGCGAGAAATGTAATAGTTAATTAAGAAATGAGTGAGATCCATATTCTTATTAACATGGTATTAGAAACAAAGGATGAATATGATGATGAATCATCGAAACTTGGTTTTTCTAGAAAATCATACACGAGTTGTACGGGGCATTGGCGTGTTGCTAGACGCTAACCAATGTCATTTCACATTTTGTAAACATATCCAAGTGAGAGTGTTGGAAATGTATATATTTATAAATACGTGAATATCCGGATTCAACTCGTGACCATGGGGTTGCATTACATTACTTAATGAGAATTAAAGTTAATAATTAATGTTAATTGATTACGATTAATTATTATACAAATCTCGACTAACGATCATTAAGTATTTAACGGAAAATAACTAACGACCGTTAACGTAAAGAGAAGGACTTGTAGTGTAAAATCTAAACTGAAAAGATATGGAACTTTGGGGCTTCTCTTGGCAACCATGGGGGTTTACACAAGCCCAAACCCTAACTTGTTCCCAAAGATTTGTAACACTATATAAACAAATGTTAGGGTCAATGTTTTCATAGCTTTTGTGCACACACATTAACCTAAGTTTTCTTGTCTTTCTCTTGCAAAAATCGCCAACACTTATCAAAGGGTGTTTGGTTTTGTTTTTCTAAAACAAAGTTTTGTAGATCTAGCAATCGCTGATTCGTTTGTTAATTCGTACAAGAACGTGGTAGTAAGACACTATTCTTACACCAATTGGTTTGAGTTATAAACACAGAAGGATAACTCGTTAAACCACTTTTGTCACATCCATTGAAGAGATCACCAATTGCAAGAGGTACGCTACGCATCTACGCTAATTATTTATTTGTTATGATCCTAAGTCTTCCGCCGTACTGTGGTGTCTACATGTTTTATTGTATGTCATATATCATAAACTCAACATTTTCGCATGCATACCAAATCACAAAATAGAGAACGGGTTTTGTGGCCCTTATCGAGTGGAATACGCTTCATAGGAGGGTCCCAAACCACAAAGAAACCAATGTAAATTTCAACCCGGGTGACCAATTGCGTAAAGTTGGTCACATAGCTTTGAATCGACAACAATAATCAAGAATATAATAGGTACCTTTGGTAAGTTATGTAGTCACGCAATGAATGAATGCATTCAATGTAAGCACATCGAGGGCAGCTTCAAATGACACCAGATCTGTGCGTGCAAGGCAGGCCGGGAACCTCACCGCCGCTTCTTCGGCCGAGATGATTGCAAGAGGATGACGGCTTTGTTGATGTCATTCTATGCGAGGGCTTCGTGGTTAGGAGAGTCTTGCCTTCAACAAGAATGGTGGGCGATGGTAAAAAAAGGTACCATCAATGTGACCTAATAGCTTGTAACACCCCATTCCTTTGGAGCGTTAAACCCTCTTATTTACCTTATATCGGAAGCATCTACTTACTCGGTCTCAATCAAAATCTTTATTCCTATTGGTTGCAAAAAATTTAAAAGATTTTTGGCTCAGCCAAAGGCCTAGTGAGAATTCATGATTTTCATGTACTAAGCAATTCATATAATATCAAACACTTTTCCAATAATATCAAACTTATAAAACGATCATGCAATTTTTTAAATGATAGTCAAGTGCTATTCAGTTATCACATATTCTTATTTGTTTCAACATATCAACAATTTAATATAAATCAACGATTCAACGATATTACAATGCCACATATACCAATTATTCATATATTTTTTGATTCAACGGTTCTAATAATTCAACATATATAAATGTTCTTTATTAATAAATTAACCCGCTTTTCATGGCAAACCCGATCTTGTGTGTTTCACAAGATTTTCTCCTTTTATGTGGCAAACCCGACCTTGTTTGCTCTTACAATATTGCCACTCTATATATAAATGGCAAACCCGACCTTGCTTTGCTATTACAATTCTCTTTAATGTGGCAAACCTGACCTTGTTTGCTCTAACCATGTAACATTTATCATTATTCTAATGGTTCAACAAATATTCATGATACTACATATACATTTAATAACACCACTTTATATGAACATATCAAATTTCATAACTTCGCATATAATTAAACATCTAAAACATGTAGCAAATTATGATCATTTAAACAAGTTTGAATGATGGTTTTTTCAATAAAAAGTACAACCCAATTTTAAAGCACACGAAAACTCACCTGATAAATGCTCGGAATTGCTTTGGACCAAACACATCTCCTAATAAATACAATAAGATTTCACTAAGATTTTACACAAGTTTAATGCCACATTCTTTCGTTAAATAGAAATCTTAGTTGATTGGTCGAGTATCTAATACATGTTAACTTTATGGACTCAACCTAATATGTACATGCCAAGATAAACTTTCATTTTTTTCCTCAAATCATGGCAACTTAAAACGTAGATATTGACTTTATAAGCTTAGTATCCATCGCCAAAAAATCTCATAATAGAACATTATTTAAAAAGTTACTAAACTTTCCAACATGTTAAACTATTTTATACCTTTGAACTTTCGACATTAGAGATAATATAATATTGATATTGGTATTAAACGAGTGACACTAAAATCTAGAGGGTCAACATACTCTAACACCAATTTAACCAAAGGGCCACCACATTCTTAATAAAAAAAACAATTGATGATGATGACTTAATACACAGAATAGACCAAACTATCTAAAATTCATAACATACACTTCATCTTTTTTCTTTCTATTGTCATTTAACTTCAACAATGTTGAAATGTATATATTTACAAACATGTGAATGTCCGATTCAACTCGTGACCACGGGATTGCACACATTAGCGAATGAGAATTAAAGTTAATAATTAATGTTTATGTTTACGATTAATTATTACACATTAAGTCCGTTAACGATCGTTAAGTATTTAACTGAAAAGGACTAACGACGTTAAATGGAAAAGAGAAGGACTAGAAATGGAAAACTTGGAAAATTATGGGTTGGGCTTTGGCTTTCCATCATGGCCGGCCATAGGGCTTTACAAAGCCTAAATCCCTAACTTGTTCCCTAAGTTTACCTAGTAGTATATAAGGAGGGCTAGGTTCTGTGGTTTCACACACTGCATTGAATTAACCCTAGATCTCTCCTCTCTCTCTAGTCCATTATTCGCCGAACACCCCAAGTAAGGGAGTTTGGTTTCGCTTTTCTTAAACGAGGACTTGTGTTAGATCTATCAATCGCTTGATTCGCTTGGTTAATTCGTGTACAAGAACGTGGTTGTAAGACATTATTCGACACCAATAAGTACTTCTTGGTTTGCTTTGCTCGAGGGTCGCTTTTGCTTTGCTCGAGGGATTTGATATTCGAAGAGGTACGTTACGCATACTTTCGCTAATTAATTTATTTGTTATGATCTTAAGTCTTCTCACTGGTACTTTGATGTCTTTATGTTTTATTGTATTTTATATATCATAAACTCAACAATGGCATCACGAGCCTTGTATAACAAGTAATTAATCATCAAACACATAATTAAAATAAACATGAATGTGTTATTATGTATGCTTAGATCTAGGGTTTGCAAAACCTAAACCCTAATTTTGAGGGGGCGCGGTGCCCTAATTAGGTTTTGTAAACTATTGTTTTAATTGGATTAGAAACCCTAAGATGCATGCAACTTTATGTGTATATGTAACTTTGATTTAATTGCATTAATTGTTAAGTGTAATTTATATCCATGATAATTATCTCGCATGTTTTATCATGGATCCGCTTTATTGTATGTCTTTCATGTTTTAAGTGATATACATTAAATAATGATAGATCTTAAATTGGAAGACCTCAATAATTATTAATTTAATCAATTATGTGCTATGTGGTATATATTTAGTTTTGACTTACGCAATCGATGAATCGATGCATGTGGTTCACCTTGTACATAGATGAAAACGGTGGAAGTCTTAATTAAATATATGCATATTGATGATCTAGAATTGGTTATTAATAAGATTTATCAAAACCGTTTGCATGCGGCTATTTGATATGCATGACTTTTATTTGTTATGCATTCATTGTTTATTTGTTTATTTTTATAAATACTTGCTTGTTTGTGTTTTCTAACAATGGTATTTTTACAAGGAAAATAAACCGACCTAAACAATGGTGAAACATGTATTTTAAGAATAGTAATCATAATCGCTTAATTGATTGATGACTTTGGTACAAATGACCGAACGCCCACCCATGAGAATGAACTAATAAAAGGGTTTAAAGAAGTGCGCATAGTCACAATCGAATGGATGTCTAAGGTTGTGCTTAGCGCTGCACCGTCCTCTCCGCCTCGTAAGTTCGAGTGGAGCTACTTAGTAAGCCATTAAATGTGCAAGCTCATCTTAAGGGCATAATTAGTTTTAATTCCATGCGCCACTTCGTGGTAATTATCCCAAACACTGTTGTTTACACTTATGCAAAAGTACGGTATAATGGATGATAATTAACACTAAGTTCCTTGATTGGTGAAACCAATACCTCAATTAAAGTTTGATGATGAAAAACTTAAACATTAAAACAAGATATAAATGTTTTAATAAAAACTATGCTACAAAGATGAATGCATGACATTTTTGTACATATTTGATTTTACATCAAAACTATTACCCTTTAATTTAAGTTTTATGCCATCCAACGAAACGGAAACACCTAAGATTATTTTTTATTTGCATGAGACCGTGACTTAGATCGTAATCAAGGGTAAAATGTCCACGTGTCGTGAGAACGGCATGGACGATTTTGCGCTTAAGTTGGACAACTTAATTGAGTTTTGTAGTGAGAACCGCAACTCAAGGCATAAGATGGGATAAAACATGTTTACATGGCAATTGAAATTGGCTATATGTAAATCCCATAAATCTAGGAATTGCAATTGAAATTGGCAATTGAGCAAAACCTCTACCATTTTGTATAAGGTTCATTACTAGCGTATCAACCGATGTGATGAGATTATGACAATTTGGATCCTAGTTTTCGTTGGAAATTAAATGGTTATATGCTTATGAACCATGGGTAATTAATTTTCTTGAAAAGGTTAATTATCGAAAATACTAAATTGAATTTTGTAATTCTTTTGAATGTATAATTGCAACATTTAACCGTAAACAAAGTTTAGTCTTTGATCAATAAATTGCTCCATTCCGCTTTCAAACATTGTTTGATCGAGAATAATTTACCAAAAGACAAACGAAGTCTCTTTTCCATGGGAGAAGCATGAGACTCAATCCTATTCCTTTCATGAATGAGAAAGGAATAATAGGAACATTTGAATTGTCTAAATTCTAATGTAACTCATAGCAATGATCACGTCATATTTTCCATAAAGATTTCATTACCTTCATTAGGTGAATGAATCCTTTGTAACAAACATGAATGTTGGTTAACTCGAAAACATGTATATGAGTTACTAAATTAGAAGCTAGACTAATTACCGCGAAAATTGGTAAAAGGAAAACTAGCTTAATTTATCTAGTTGGTTTACTTTAACCTTTAAAGGTGCTACATACCAGATGGGATGGTAGACCATAAGAAAGAAATTGCATACCCAATTTTTCGTTAATAACATTGATGGATAACCCATCATTCAAAGAGTAGAATACACTTTTAGTACCTTAGTAATGATTACGTATGGTTCTTTAAAGGTGTAAGAAAGAAAAAAGCAAGCAAGTTGTTTTCATCGGTTATGCAACACTTACAATGTTGTCGATCGTGGGAGCATTTGTGTTGCATTACCGAATAAGAAGTTGTTTTAATGATTTCTAATTCAGTGGGAGCTACAAGCCTTATTTCCGGTAGTAACCCAAATTATCTTCAAAAGATAATTACTTTCCAATTGTAGGCACTTATGTTTTTCAAGGATTGTCATGCGCTTCCTTACTAATCAATATAGTCCCACATCTACTTGTTATATCTATGACACAAATCATATTAATCAAATAAATGAACGTATCGTGTTGTTTATATCGCTACATGATGTTGTTCCAAGCACAAGTGGGAGAAATCTTGATTGTGCAAGGTACAACACATATAAATATGATTTAAATAGATTCTCTTGACCGCAAGGTAAGAGAGTAACGTTCTAATAGGAATTATACATTTAAATGTGTATGATTGACCTATTAAGAACATGTGTCAAGATAATAACAAAGACTACTTTATTTTAAATATTTATGTCTTTCAATATTTAAGAAACACTTGTAGTTATAATTGTTACGAAGAACGTGAACTAGATTGTAGCCCAAGGTAAAATATCCACGTGTCGTGAGAAGCTAGCATGGATGATTCTCGCAGCTTTACGTTGAATTTTCATGGAATGACATAATTAAATGAAGTAATCTAATACTACTTTGAATTTAAGTATTCATGAATGACTTAAATATATGTAGTAAGTATTAACTTGAAATATTAATTGAAACCTGAGGTGGTGTTCATAATTACTTTAATTAAAAAATGTTTATGATTTTGTAAAGTCACAAACATGAAGTCTTTTAATACAAGACTTACAATATAAAGTAAGACGTTAACTTGCTATGTTTTAAGACATATGCATGAAGTCAATGAGGTGATCAATGACTTATAACGATAGTGGGATTATAATCGATATGTCTTTTGACTTGGTCAAAAATACTTGTGTTATAATACATGCAATTGACTTGGTAATTCTATTGTACCATTAAGTTACTTTGTTGGTAAATAGATGAGCCAAAGAGTAGATGGTTATCTTAAATATTGTTAGATTATCTTACAATATTAATTCTAATGAAATACCATAGTTTTATGGTATGTTCAGTTAGAAGAATCAAAATCTATTGGCATGTTTGATTCAAGATAACTATAGTTTCTTCCAATAGTTATCAAGGTTAGAATATTGAGTATAGATTGAATATACTCAATAAAACTCCAACCTAGAAGATTAATAAGACACCATTTGTTTATGGAATGTGATGAATCACATTAAGTCTTATAATGAAGTTCTGAATTTGTTAAACTGCTTGTATAGTGAGTTGTAACAAAATAATGTTAGGAAGTGTCAATGTTTTTGTAATATCCCAAAAGAGAACAATGTATTGTTGTTTCACTCGCTAAACTATTTAAAGGTAATCTTTAAATTGTTAAAGGCAAGTGGGAGTTTTGTTTAAGATCTTGAAAGATTGAATTACAAAATACATAATCTTCTAAAATACACTAGCAAATATCATGATGAGGTTAAACATGTAAATGATAGACCTCAATATGATAGAATTTTCGCTCATAGATCCAAAGGATATCTCGATATTTAATATGAGAGAATATGAGTTACAGGATCATGGTAAGCTCGTTAATCATAATGATGAATTTATCAAATGTTGAATTATGGTAAATCAATCATACTATGAATGTTGAGATGTCATCCATAAAGATAATCAACTTTAGATACTTGGTTTATCTTAATAATGAATATGAGTTTCTTCAAAGGATGGAAACCCTAGTGGTTTAAATCTTTATGTAGAAATCATATGGACAATATTGTACATATATTTAATGCATGTCTAGTGATAATAATATTAATCATATTTAAGCAATTAACTATGATTGAATATTCTTTACTAGATACATTAAATAGAAGTATAAAGATTATAATTGTCATACTTAGTTTCATTGATATGAAATTTTGACAATGAATGTCATAACTCTTTGTTGTGGAATTACTTTATGAGGACGATGAGTAATACAAAGGAGTTTTATGAATTCAAATAATCTTTGAATATGTACAAACCGCAAGAATCCATGAATGGATATATGCATGCATCTAGGAGATGATTCTTATGTTTAAAATTAAATCCATGTTTGATTTAATAATTAAAATAAGATAGCTCGTAAGTATTCCCCGAAGCTAGTAGGAGTATTATTTTTAAATCTTATATGTTGTATGGGCAACTACATTCCACCTAAATTAAGTTTTAGTTGAGAATGAAACTGCTTGTAAGATTTGGAAAATAAAATATATAACTGTGAATATATATATGTTTATTATTATAAACATATGTAAATAAATGAGTCTAATAGAACATGATGAGTACATATCTTTGACAAGATAGTATATGAATGATCTTAAAGTCAACTTGAAGATTCATCATAAACATCATGTTGTGTATAAGGTTGTTGTATCATGCTTGATTACAAGATGATTTAACAACATTGTAATATTTATGTTCGATTTAGAATTGCATTCCACACCGGAGTTGCTCCTGCATTCTATACAACAAATTGTTGTAATTGTCATAGTCAACAAACTTGAGGTTTGTATGACACCAAACAAATAAATATTCAAAGTTTACGATGTTTAAAGAGCATATTGTTGTACACAATGATGTCTGGTATAATTGAGATGACACTCAATTCTAATCATGGTATCGACAATGATGACCATATTGACTAGTTATGCTCAATTAAGAGCATAGTTGCATTATACATTAAAGAATAAAGAATACTTTAAACTTTAAGTGTTGAAGGATGATTGTCATAAAAGGGTGGTTCAGGTTATCACGCACCTTATGGAATGATATGACAATATCAAGATATGTGTAAACATATACAAGAAATTTACTTATTGAATTCTTGAAATAAGTATTCTCAAAATTCCTATAGATCAAAGTTAGTTGAAATTATGCCCTGTCAACAAGTATGATTATCATGACTTAAGGCAAAATTCATTAACTAAGAATTATCATGTTGATCTATTTAGTATTTGGATAAAGGATGTTAAACAATTATTATTTATAATGAATTAAAGTACGGTATACGCTTAATTTCATTTATAATATTGTGTCCTATGTTTGCATGTTTAAATCCATGAATAACTTAAGTTATTCTAAATAGTCCGTTGTCAATCAATAACATGGGAATGATATTGAATTAAGACAAATCTGAAATTAGTTAGAATATACTTGAAAGTATATTGATGCGTAGCATGACTAATTTCGATGATATTCAATGAATTGAATATAGGACTTATCCCACTCACATGATGATACTTTATGGATCTTTGTCATTAAGTATATCATGGATATTTATCCTCGACTTGAGATACAAGAGATATGTCATGGATGTAGTGCATTTTGTGAAGCAATCTAATGCTACACGAATCGGTAGTTATAAGGGTTGTTTTCGTAAGTTTATGTAAATTTATGAATCCTCGCTTGTAGTCAAAATGGATTTGTTTCCTTCAAATTTATTTTGAAGTATAATACTACGGGCCCTCAGGGTTGTTAAGATGTTTGCATGTCCATGCCCAAGGTCTTCGGAATATGTTCAAGAATTGGTAATCTTAATCAATCACATAAAGCTTAGAAATGTAATAGTTAATTAAGAAATGAGTGAGATCCATATTCTTATTAACATGGTATTAGAAATAAAGGATGAATATGATGATGAATCATCAAACTTGGTTTTCTCCGTAAAACCATATGGGAGTTGTATCGGGGGCATTGGCGTGTTGCTAGACGCTAACCAATGTCATTTCACGCTTGTAAACATATCCAGTGGAGTCGTTGAAATGTATATATTTACAAACATGTGAATGTCCGGATTCGAACTCGTGACCACGGATTGCACACATTAGCGAATGAGAATTAAAGTTAATAATTAATGTTTATGTTTACGATTAATTATTACACATTAAGTCCGTTAACGATCGTTAAGTATTTAACGGAAAAATGACTAACGACCGCTAAATGGAAAAGAGAAGGACTAGAAATGGAAAACTTGGAAAATTATGGGTTGGGCTTTGGGCTTTCCATCATGGTCGCCATAGGGCTTTACAAAGCCTAAATCCCTAACTTGTTCCCTAAGTTTACCTAGTAGTATATAAGGAGGCTAGGTTCTAGGTTTCATACACTTGTGCATTGAATTAACCCTAGATCTCTCCTCTCCTCTCTCTAGTCCATTATTCGGCCGAACACCCCAAGTAAGGGAGTTTGGTTTCATTTTTCTAAACGAGGACTTGTGTTAGATCTAGCAATCGCTGATTCGCTTTGGTTAATTCGTGTGTACAAGAACGGGTTGTAAGACATTATTCTTACACCAATAAGTACTTCTTTGGTTTGCTTTGCTCGAGGGTCGCTTTGCTTTGCTCGAGGGATTTGATATTCGCAAGAGGTACGTTACGCATACTTTCGCTAATTAATTTATTTGTTATGATCTTAAGTCTTCCGCTGTGTACTCTTGATGTCTTTATGTTTTATTGTATTTTATATATCATAAACTCAACAAACAACACTTGCATATATAAGCATTATGGACTTAAACAATCGTAACATTAAAAGAGGGTATGTATCTTCTTTAAATATGCCCACAACAACACTCTTGACGATATATTATGACCAAGTTTTAACTTATTAGTTTAACTGATACTAAGCATATTTGAAAACCCGAACTTACATCGTAAACGTAATGATTTCGAAACAATAACAACATACACCTATTAACATGATTATCACATGTAAGCTCGACCAAGTCAACGTATCCTATGCTCCTATCCTACTATTTGTTTCGAACAAGAAAAAAGGATTACCTCAGAGTGACAACGAATTCCTCTCGAATTCACAAATTTGACCGAACTCACAACAATTCTACAATCTTGTTTTCTCCTTGATGAACCGATGTATTACTTACTTTTTATTTTAGGGTATAATGCATTTAATTTGTGAATAAAGATGTTGTGTTGCGATATATAAGGCTACTAGAGCATAAAGTATCGTGAATATCATAACGAACTAAAGTCACGCAATCCATATCAAGTGACCAATTCAAACTATAATCTCTTTTAAATTTTCGTTAATATTTAACATAGTTACCCGCAAAGGTTTTATGATAATACAAGCACAACCCGTATTTATTTACTCAACTTTATGTCTAGTCCAACAAGCTCAAACTAATACTACTTTCATGTAACAAAATTTTGGGTATTACAATTCTTCCTTCCTAAAAAAAATTTTGTCCCCAAAATTTAAAACAAAGGAAGACATGGGCACCTTGTCATAACATCTCACTTAATACTCTAAGCTTTATTATGCAACTGAAAGTTCAAATATAACCAAGAATGTATGTAACCAACCTACAAGCATAATCCCACCGAATTAATAATTTAAAAGCGTAAACATTCATAATCTCTAAGAACTGAAAGGTACTATTAGGCGTCACATCCTTCTCTACTATATCATTTCTAATACGGAGTGTCTTGAGCCTTCTCAGCTGTCAGTTGAAAGACAGCATCAAAATTCATAATCTCTAATAACTGAAAGGTACTATTAGGCGTCACATCCTTCTTTATTATATCCTTTCTAATACGGAGTGTCTTGAGCCTTCTCAGCTGTCAGTTAAAAGACACTTCCCATTGTCTTTCGTGGTTGAGTATCCTTGTACTCCACTCGCTTGCCGCTATATCCCGTTTTCTCTTGTAGCTCTAGAAGCTTTCTTTATGGACAATCAAAAATTTTATGCCTCAGACTCTTGCATTTGAAAGAAACCGACTAAGCTTTACATTCCTTAGACGTGTGCCCTAACTTCCCGTAGTTATGACAGCTGTCGTGCCAACATTCCCTTTTGTGTGTTTTCTTGCATATGGTACATAATTTATATTCTCCAACATTTTCTATTTTCCCACCACTGACTTTGATCCTTTTTACGTTATCATCCCGATTCTCTCTCTTTCTTTTGTTGTCTCCTCCTTCCTCTAGATATCGGTAATTTTCCTTTTCTACCATTAAAGCAAACCCTACCGCTTCTTGAAAGGTTGCACGTCATGCTTGTTGAACTGGACCCCTAATCCTAGCTCGTAAACCATATATGTATGGTTTGATTCTTCTATCCTCGGTAGCTCCTCGGTATTTTGTAAATCTTGCTTTTCATTAAACTCATCAGATATTTGAGGACTATCAAATCATTTTGTTGTAGTTTCAAGAACTCCTCAAGCTTATCCATCAATCCTCATGGACAATAATTTTCCATGACCAACTCCTCGAATTGTTCCCATGTCATAACATTCACGCCTTTATTACCACGAGCGAACTTGATCATATTCAACCAATGTTGGGCTTCTCCTTTCAGAAATGGGATTCATACTTCACTCTTTGTCCATTGATGAGTGTATAAATACTCATCATTTTAGTCAAATCTGAACGCAAAACGCCTAAAATGCTCAGAATGCATCAAAATATCGAAAATATTCCAAAATTGCATTTTATATGTTTCGATGCAAAATATTTAAAATCGATGAAAAATGAGCAAAGTTTGCATAATTGGCGCTTCATCCCCAAGTTTCTAAAATTGTCAAAATAGTCCCCGAGTCAAAATTTCAAAGAAAAGTCACCAAAGGTCCTTTTAAAATCATAAGTTGTCAAATTTAGTCCTTTGGTGAAAAATATAAAAAGTTTGAGAAAATTACTAGTTTGGTCCTCCAACTTTGAAATTTGGCAAAATGGTCCTGGAAAATCGAAATGGAAACTTTGGTCCTTGTAATATTAACACTTGTCAATTTCAGTCCTTGGATCCACTTTGAGATATTGGCGCCCTAGGTCCCTGCTGGCCGTAAATGGCAACATAGGCCCTCGATAATTAAAACCCTTTCACCTATTTTTGACCCCGCCACCCAAATTGGACCTCACACTAATACCTTGGACCTCCCTATTATTAAAAGCCACCAAACCACAGCTTGACTATCCCTTCCTCCAACTCACGGGTTGCACCACTTCACCATCATTTCCCCGCACCCTCTGCTAACACTCCACCTCCTTCATCATTCCTACCCTCACCCTCCTCCAAACACAACAAGCCAAGAAAGAATTAATGCCTTCTAACCTCACACTCAAGCTCCACCGTTAAATATGGTTTTACGCCAAAACACTTGAATGGCCAAGATCACTAGACATCCAATGGTCATTTTTATGCCGGGAACTATTCAGAGGTGAGAGAAGGAGTTTGAGCTTATAAAAGGAGGAAGAAGCAAGAGAGGAGTTAGTTTTATTTTTCAAAATGTATGTCGCCTTGTAGCTTATCATGTCTTAATTAGTCTTTAGTTGTAATTTCAACTTTCTTTGTATTAAACACAAGTATTTTAGTGTATAACAACTCGATTTCAAGTCTCAATTCCAAGTTAT
Organism: Chrysanthemum lavandulifolium; assembly: GCA_022545495.1. Classification (NCBI taxonomy): domain Eukaryota; kingdom Viridiplantae; phylum Streptophyta; class Magnoliopsida; order Asterales; family Asteraceae; genus Chrysanthemum; species Chrysanthemum lavandulifolium. Next base: position 12,942,964 of record CM040241.1, read on the forward strand.
TGTTGAAATTTCATACTTATATGCCATCGTTAAGATTCTCGCTTAACCCTCATGTACAAGCTTTAATCAGCTTATTTATGAGGTCAACAAGCTTATATAAGCTCATAATAGCTTTTGTGTTCGTAATCAAGTTTTAAGTAGTTTTATCACATGGTCAATAAAAGTCAAACCGGTTTCATTGGGTCTTGGAAATGGAATGGGTAGAAGCTGACTTGATTTGGGTTGGAAATGGTTTGATATATTGATATTGGGTCCGGTTTAGCTCATGACACCACCGGATCTCTTGTGTAGTATGGATTTTCTCATTTCCATTTTTAGTTCTATTTTGCATAATGAGCTTATATCTGTACCTGTGTTTAATTTTGGTTCCTACTTGCTTATTTAGTGTTAATTAGTGTAATTAGACTTAGAATGATCAAGAAATCATGTTGGTTCAGCAAGTTGTTTAGTTTTTAGTTCATAACAGTTGTGATAAGGATGTTTGGATCAGTGCTCCATCTGTCTTTTGGGTTAAATCAGTGGTTAGAACTTGTTGTGCCATGCTTGTTTAAGTTCATTCTAGCTCATTTATGTCTTAATATACACCTGCATTTGCTCAAAAGTCAAAATCCACTCTAATCTGTCTTGGCAGCTTATCTGTTGAGTTTTATCAAAGCCAAAAGTTTGTTTTGTGTTCCAATTTCATAAGTCTAGCTTACATTAGTGTTATTTCATCACATTACTTCTATATCGCCTCCTTAAATTGATCCCTAAGTTCATGAAAGTCAACTTTCCACTTTTTCATCAAAAGTCAAATATTGAAATACCTGGCCACAAGATAGAAGGATTTTATTGGACTCATTTCGAGTCATTTTCTATGAAACTTGTGGTTTTAGAAAGTACCATCGGTCTATTTTCTTATGTCTATTTTAGTGGATTTTGTAATTTTTTCTAAAAGCTCAAAAGAGCTTGTCAATATGGTGTCAACTCGCTGCAGGCATCAAGTCTCAGACCGACTTGTCCATGTTTTGCGAGCTTGTGCAAAGCTCATAAGAGCTTCTCTAGGTCCATCATTTGGTTTATAAGCTCTCACCCGTGTCTATTTTAAGATCCACTTTTAGTTTTAGTTTCGCTATTCTAGTGCTTATTTCTCACCCAAAGTAGCCTCTTAAACTGCTTTTACATACATAAGCTCATTCATCAAATCTTTTGAGCTTGATATCCAGAGGTTATAGCTTGTTGATTCTTGTTGCATTTAGTTCCTTTAGCATATTTGAGCTTGCTTTGGTTTGGTGGCCCTTGGTGCTCTTTTGTTATTCAAGTGCTTATTTAATAAGCACTTCCCACATCGCCCATAATTCCACACATAGCACCTGTTTTCCATTTTTTTATATTCCTAATATTATTTTAGACTTTTCCGAAATTTTCAGATTTTTCTAAGTTGATTTGCTATTTTCTTAATTTAAATTAGTTTTTAAGCATTTTGTTTAGCTTTTAATACAAAAATTCGTAAAGGTTCAAAAAAATAATTTTTCATTTTTCTTAGGTTTAGATAAATATAAAAAGTAAAAAAGTAATTTTCCAGATTTTTCATAGTTTATTTTGTTATTTTTAATAATTTAATTAGTTTTTAATAGTTTAGAATTCATAAAAATAGAAAACAATCGAAAAATACAAAATAGTTTTGAAAATTCTCTTTGATATTTCGATTTTCTAAGTCTTAATTTTATTTTTCTAGCTTTATTTCCTAATTTCTTGTATTTTAGGCTATTATTAAATAGTTAAAAGAGTTTTTAATCAATAATAATTAGGTAATTAGTTGTAAAATAATTTTCTTTTTCTATAAATTTTCTTTTATCATTAGGTTTGTAAAATATCATTTTCATATTTTTAGGATTAATATAGTGTAAGTTTCACATTTTATTCAGACGTCACAGTAGTTTTTATTTCGAGGTTATAAAACATAAAACAAAAACATCAATTTTAAAAAATAGTGATAGCGTTTATTTAATATTTTTATCTTTTAACTTTCTTTAATTTGCATTTAAGCCGTTGTAATTTATAGACTTTTTCCGTAGTTATAATTAATTCGGATCTCTTTCGCTCAAATTCCTCGATCACTATACGCTTGATAATCCATTGCATAGCTCACCGGGACATAACGACCGGGAAACACTATACCCCTCGATCTTCATTGAGTTCGTGCTTGCAGCTTTTAAGTCGACACGGTCCGCCATTCACAAGTGGTGTGCTTGAGTGATTTAGCTTGACATGCTACACGCATCAAATTTTTGGCGCCGCCGGGAGTCAGGCTAATTATCTTCGCTTAGCGATTAGTGATTTGGATATTCACTCTTGTTCATACCATCCATCTCAGATATGTTTATATTTTCTTATCCAAAATACAAAATACTCTTCTCATTCCTCTTATCCGTATGATTCTATTTCTCTTACCCCTCGCACTGCTTAATTCTATTCTTCGTATCCTCTCAACCATTTGATTCTCTTCTTAATCCTCTATATGTTTAATTCTTATGTACAATCGTCAACATCATCGTCACAAATGTGTGAGCGGTGTGGAGGGCCTAGTTCGCTTAATTTTGCAATTGTATGAATTATCCATCAAAAATTTTTTCAAAGTTATTTCACCACCCGCCACAACCCGAAATACATTCTAATCTTGACAAACCTGTTCAAACGCCGGAGCTACCCCAAGAACCCACCGAGGATTACGAGGACACTTTCTTTGAAGATAGAACCCGTAATCTAATCGAACAAATTCAAGCCGATGAAAAAGGTCGAGAATTAGAATTGATTACGATGAACCCGCTCAAACACCGGTGACTAGCAAGAATGACTTGCCTAATCTTCACGCTTCTCAAGAACCAAAACCGAGACCATAACGGAAGTGGTGGAAATTGCTAGCTCTCGAGCACACCACTTGTCCCACCTCCCGATTTTTCTGAATGTTCTTCGAGACTTGATAGTCATTCGGATTACCATGTTGGTTTTGTTGATTCTTTGAATAAACCGATTCCTCTTCATAACTCTCAAATACAATCGTTTATTCCTTGTGTCGGTTATGGTGAGCCTCTTTATGGTTCACCCTGTCGTTGGTTTACATGTGTACAATGTGGTAATGATATTCATAACGGGAGTTGTTTATTTTGTGGTTCGAGGAATTCATTTGATTATGATCCTAATCAGAACTCATTTAACGACCCTCAAACTTTTCCAATTACCCACCACGACCGACCTATCTTCATATAATCAACATTACTGCTGTGAATTTTGTGGAGGTCCTCACCAAGGATTTGAGTGTCAATCCGAAACACGCTTTGTCTATGAACAGCTTTTCAGTTGATGCTCGTAACTTTGGTTATAACCAAAATCCATATGATTCACTGTCTGCACTCAACATTTATCATATGAGTACCGGAGGTCCCCACTTCACTCGATTGTCAAATAGGGAACCCGCCCTTGTAACAATCATGACCCTTACATGTTTGACAATTTCCAACCTCCACAAAGACCATACGGTTCAAACTCCACCGAGCCGTTATCTCAAGAAATCTCCCAAGATTTTGAAACCACTATGAAAACACTTGATGATATGATTAGTAACTTTAAGAATCAAGTGAGTGGTGAAAAGACCATAGGAAAATTGCTGGCCGAAGAACGAGAGGCTCGCAAATCTAGGGAAGAATTATTAATCCTAGACCAAGCAGCTCTAAGACGTTCCCAATTTCTCAAGGCGGCTCTATATGATGATGACGAGGAGAGTTTTTATCCTTTTAGAGATAATATTTCTCAACTCCCTCGGGCCAATGGATATCCCAGCTAGCTTGAGATTCCATCTCAAACAACCGCTATCACACCCGAGATTCACACTCACTCTCTCGAGCATGGGGACGAGCATCTTGACATCGCTCCCGAAAAGGAATCGGACGTAATTCATAAAGTCTAGTGTTGAGAACCTTGTCCCAATCCCAAGAGAGTCACTGGAATTCTTGATCATGTGTGATATCCTCCTCCTCTTGTCTTCCAAAATGATCATGTTGAGATGTTCTCCGATTCTCGATGATGATGATTCGTTATCTTGTGGAGACATCATTTATGGAAGATTCACCTTCTAAGCTTGTTAGCTTAGAAGAAGAGAATGATGAAGTTACGCACATCGAAATCAAAGATGAAGCTCTTCGAGCAACATTATTGAATGTCGGCCTTCTCATTTCTAAAATCGAGGCTTTCAAAGAGAAACCTATTTCATCTCCTATCCCCATTAAGGATAGTGACATTCTTCCGATGATTCTATTCCGTAAATGAAAGCCTTCTGCTTTTGATAATATGGGAGAGAAGATTAGTGGCGCATTCACTTCTCATTCTCATAACTCTCTCCGATTATGAATCATGTACATTGGAGGAGTTCACCATGAACCCACTCATATCAATTCGAATATGATTCATTCACCTTCATGGAGTTCTCGGATGAACTCACTCATATCATATCTCCACGGAGTATGATAATTTCTACTTTGATCTAGACACTCCCATAATATGTCTTGATCAAGCGAGCTTAATCGATGAGATTCATGAAACTATGAATTCTCCTATCGAGGACGAAGAGTTAGTCATGATTTCTATCATGATTTTCTTTCTTTTCTTCATATATTCTCGTCACTTCTCCTGTTCTTCACTCCTTCGGGAATGAAGACATTATCTTGATCCCGCATTTCCATGTACAATTTGTGAGCCGGTTCTATGTATATCTCATCGGTGTGGAACTTTCACGTGCTTCAAATGTTTGTCCAAACATCTTGAATGAAAGTCCGATGGAGATTGCTTCTTCCACTTCGCTTCCCCATGAACCAATGATTCGGGGTCGAGTCAAGCTAGCGACTGGTAATCAAAAACAAGAGCTTAACATGGGTTTTCACCCGTGTACCACCCAGTGTGGGGGTTGCCCACATGTTGTGTATATAAAGTGTTTCAAAAAAAAAAAAAAAAAAAATCTTGCTAAATAATGGCCGTAGTATTTCCTTTACGTTTTTTGTTTCGCATAATCGCGGTACTTTGAATATTGAGGGCAATATTCATTTCTAAGTGTGGGGGAATTCTCACTAATTTTATCATATAATTATACCAATTCCGCTGTTTGGCCAAAATTTTTTTGGAGTAAGTGTTTTGACTTACTCAATTGGTTATCATCCACCATGTCTAATAAACTAAAGGATTGGCTAATCCAGAGCAAACGGCTCTTGGTAAAGATTTCTCAAACCGCTTATATGGCTTGCAATTTGCCCAAAATTGTATGGTTCTCAACTCACCATATCCTAAAAGTGAAGAGTGGCAGCCCGCAAGGTTATGGTCATGTGGTAAAGGCATGGAAAATACATAATTGGTATTCACTCACCAAAGATAATATTGATAATTTATCTAAGAGTTGGCTAGTCCGAGCAAACGGCTTCGGTAAAGACAAAATCAAACTGTTGAAAGTCGTTGGTTTGCTCAAAATCACATGGTTATCAAGTACCATGGTTCTTACTTGAACTAAAACATTTGGCTACTCCAAGTAATGGCTTTGGTAAAGAGTTTCAAATCCATTATGTTTTTCAAAAGATTGCTAGGGACTAGCAATAGTTTAGTGTGGGGATTGATGAGTGTATAAATACTCATCATTTTAGTCAACTGAACGCAAAAGTCTAAAATGCTCGAAATGCATCAAAATCGAAAATATTCCAAAATTGCATTTTATATGTTTCGATGCAAAATGTTTAAAATCGATGAAAAATGAGCAAAGTTTGCATAATTGGCGCTTCATCCCCAAGTTTCTAAAATTGTCAAAATAGTCCCCGAGTCAAATTTCAAAAGAAAAGTCACCAAAGGTCCTTTTAAAATCATAAGTTGTCAAATTTAGTCCTTTGGTGAAAAATATAAAAGTTTGAGAAAATTACTAGTTTGGTCCTCCAACTTTGAAATTTGGCAAAATGGTCCTCGAAAACTGAAATGGAAACTTTGGTCCTTTTAATATTAACACTTGTCAATTTCAATCCTTGGAGCAACTTTGAGATATTGGCAGCCTAGGTCCCTACAGTTTCAGAAATGGCAACATAGGCCCTTGATAATTAAAAACCCTTTCACCTATTTTTGACCCCTGCCTACCCAAATTGGACCCTGTCACTAATACCTTTGGACCCTCCCTATTATTAAAAGCCAGTCAAACCACAGTTGACTATCCCCTTCCCTCCAACTCACGGGTTGCACCACTTCACCATCATTTCCCCCCCTGCACCCTCTGCTAACACTCTACCTCCTTCATCATTCCTACCCTCTACCCTCCTCCAAACACAACAAGCCAAGAAAGCAATTAATGCCTTCTCTAACCCCACACTCAAGCTCCAGCTGTTAAATATGGTTTTGGCGCCAAAAACACTTGAATGGCCAAGATCACTTGTAGACATCCAATGGTCATTTTTTATGCCGGGAACTATTCAGAGAGGTGAGAGAAGGAGTTTTGAGCTTATAAAAAGGAGGAAGAAGCAACAAGAGAGGGAGTTAGTTTTATTTTTCAAAAATGTATGTCGCCTTGTAGCTTATCATGTCTTAATTAGTCTTTAGTTGTAATTTCAACTTTCTTTGTATTAAACTCAAGTATTTTAGTGTATAACAACTGATTTCAAGTCTCAATTCCAAGTTATTGTTGAAATTTCATACTTATATGCCATCGTTAAGATTCTCGCTTAACCTCATGTACAAGCTTTAATCAGCTTATTTATGAGGTCAAACAAGCTTATATAAGCTCATAATAGCTTTTTGTAAGCCTGTAATCAAGTTTTAAGTAGTTTTATCACATGGTCAATAAAAGTCAAACTGGTTTCATTGGGTCTTGGAAATGGAATGGGTAGAAGTAGGACTTGGATTTGGGTTGGAAATGGTTTGATATATTGATATTGGGTCTGGTTTAGCCTGTGACACCAGCTGGATCTCTTGTGAGTATGGATTTTCTCATTTCCATTTTTAGTTCTATTTTGCATAATGAGCTTATATCTGTACCTGTGTTTAATTTTGGTTCCTACTTGCTTATTTAGTGTTAATTAGTGTAATTAGACTTAGAATGATCAAGAAATCATGTTGGTTCAAAGAAGTTGTTTAGTTTTAGTTCATAACAATTGTGATAAGGATGTTTGGATCTGCTCCATCCGTCTTTTGGGTTAAATCTGGTTAGAACTTGTTGTGCCATGCTTGTTTAAGTTCATTCTAGCTCATTTCGCCTTAATATACACCGCATTTGCTCAAAAGTCAAAATCCACTCTAACTGTCTTAGTGATTATCATGAGTTTTATCAAAGCCAAAAGTTTGTTTTGTGTTCCAATTTCATAAGTCTAGCTTACATTAGTGTTATTTCATCACATTACTTCTATATCGGTCCTTAAATTGATCCCTAAGTTCATGAAAGTCAACTTTCCACTTTTTCATCAAAAGTCAAATATTGAAATACCGGCCACAAGATAGAAGGATTTTATTGGACTCATTTCGAGTCATTTTCTATGAAACTTGTGGTTTTAGAAAGTACTACCGGTCTATTTTCTTATGTCTATTTTAGTGGATTTTGTAATTTTTCTAAAAGCTCAAAAGAGCTTGTCAATATGGTGTCAAATCCCTATGCAGGCATCAAGTCCAGCACAGACTTGTCCATGTTTTGCGAGCTTGAGCAAAGCTCATAAGAGCTTCTAGGTCCGTCATTTGGTTTATAAGCTCTCACCCGTGTCTATTTTAAGATCCAGCTTTTAGTTTTAGTTTCGCTATTCTAGTGCTTATTTCTCACCCAAAGTAGCCTCCTAAATGCTTTTACATACATAAGCTCATTCATCAAATCTTTTGAGCTTGATATCCAGAGGTTATAGCTTGTTGATTCTTGTTGCATTTTAGTTCCTTTAGCATATTTGAGCTTCTTTTTGGTTTGGTGGCCCTTGGTGCTCTTTTTGTTATTCAAGTGCTTATTTAATAAGCACTTCCCACATCGCCCATAATTCCACACATAAGCACCTGTTTTCCATTTTCTTATATTCCTAATATTATTTTAGACTTTTCCCTAAATTTTCAGATTTTTCTAAGTTGATTTGCTATTTTCTTAATTTAAATTAGTTTTAAGCATTTTTGTTTAGCTTTTAATACAAAAAATTCAGAAAAGGTTCAAAAAAATAATTTTTCATTTTTCTTAGGTTTAGATAAATATAAAAAGTAAAAAAAGTAATTTTCCAGATTTTCATAGTTTATTTTGTTATTTTTAATAATTTAATTAGTTTTTAATAGTTTAGAATTCATAAAAAATAGAAAATAATCAGAAAAATACAAAAATAGTTTTGAAAATTCTCTTTTGATATTTCAGATTTTTCTAAGTCTTAATTTTATTTTTCTAGCTTTATTTCCTAATTTCTTGTATTTTAGGCTATTATTAAATAGTTAAAAAGAGTTTTTAATCAATAATAATTAGGTAATTAGTTGTAAAAATAATTTTCTTTTTCTATAAATTTTCTTTTATCATTAGGTTTGTAAAAATATCATTTTCATATTTTTAGGATTAATATAGTGTAAGTTTCACATTTTTATTTGTACGTCGCGTAGTTTTTATTTTAGTGTTATAAAAACATAAAAACAAAAACATCAATTTTAAAAATAGTGATAGCGTTTATTTAATATTTTTATCTTTTAACTTTCTTTAATTTGCATTTAAGCCGTTGTAATTTATAGACTTTTTTCTCGTAGTTATAATTAATCTGCATCTCTTTCCGCTCAAATTCCTCGATCACTATATCGCTTGATAATCCATTGCATAGCTACCGGGACATAACGACTGGGAAACACTATACTCCTCGGATCTTCATTGAGTTCGTGCTTAGCAGCTTTAAGTCGATTACGGTCGCCATTCACAAGTGGCGTGCTTGAGTGATTTAGCTTGATCTGCTCAAAGACGCATCATCCATGCGAGCATTCACTAATTTCAAATATGTCTTCTATCTCCTTTAACCATTGGTGACAATCACGGGTTGCTATCTCCATGAAATTCGGTCGGTTTGCAATTTAAGAAGGGCTTGTAGCTACATCCGCTCTCCGGCTTCTTCATTTCTTAGTCTCTTAGCATCTTCGTGTTTTTCCTATCCTGCTCAAATTTTCTTTTCCTTTCTTGCTATTTTGCGCCTCCTATCTACCATTGCCTTTCTCCTCCTCTCAAGATCTTCATTTGCCTTTTCTTCTTCTCACCTCTTCTGCCTTTTCTAGATTCTTTTGCCTTCCTAAAACTTTCTTGATTTTGAGCCACAATAGTGGGCATGTGTTCGACATAATCTTCGATGCTGCCAAGGCGCGGGTGAAGGAAACTTCCTTTTCGTTGAACAAGTTTTTCAACCTCCAAGGCAAGGAACCTAATCGCTGTAGTGTATTATTGGGTAAGTCTCGGGATTCATATCGTTTCATGGGAATAGGAATGCTAGTAAGAAATGTATGACTTGTAAGGTGGGTTGAGGATGATTCCTTTTTATCTTTTTATGGTTTTTAGAAAGCTAAGGTAAAATCTGGGCAATTGGTTTGGGGTGGTACTTCTACCAATTACTCTACTTATCTAATTATCTAATTATCTAGTTACTACGGGTAGCTTATGTATAATTGAGGTGTGCTCGTATGATGATTAAAAATGTGTTCACCTAGATACTATTACTCCCTAGTTATCTTTTATTGGTCGATTGAGATGTCACGCCTTATCTTAACGCGTTGTATTCTTAAAGGTCGTAGGGTATGCGTGCCCCCTAGTTCTTTGAGGTTATCTTTCGTATATGACCTACGAAGTCGGAAAGCCTAAGCATTAAATACAACGAATGATGCCTAGTTGCACTCCTAAGCTAATTTTCAATTAAGATAAGAAACAACCTAACAATAATCAATAACTAGGTTTCATAGATCTAAGTAAACACACAAGAAATTTAGCTAGACATGGTAAACAAGCAAGCATACACACAATCAATCGACTACGGATAGACATAATGTTGCTTTGGATTAAAATACTTATCTCGATGTAAAATAGGTATGGGACCCTAAGATACCGTCCAATTCGGACTACAAATGATTTAGGGTTTTTCTCAAAAGCCTACCTCTAAAATACAGAAAAATCGAATTCTATATATAGATTTACAACTGCGACGGCGTCACCTTTTGCATGGGACGCCGTACCGCCATTTTTGTCAGGGCCAATTCATCGATGGGACGGAGTCACCTTAGAGTTGTGAAGCCGGGTCTTCGCTTGGGATGTCGCTTTGATTCTAGCCTGGCCTTCAACCGTATGTGACGCCCACCAAAATTTAAGGCGAACGCCGTTATGTGACCGTAATTTCCACCGAGCCGCCACGTGCATGTTTTGATCAAGTCTTCATAGAGGACGGCTTCACTTTGGTTGGGATGGCGCCACGCATGCTTGAACAAATTTGAGTGGCTTCGATCTTGACTTTGCCATTTTCTTTATGAATTTGTTCCTTTTGGTTCAAATGTGCTTCATTCCAAGATTTTGCTTCCAAAACACCTAAAAAGTGAAAAGGAACGAAATTAAGCAATAACGGATATAAAATTGGTCGATTTAGGGCTTAAATGACCCCCTAAAAGCGTATATTTTAAATCCTTATCAATCCTTATGATCTCACTACTTAGTTCCCTTTTGGTAACAGACACATCTTGGTTCTTTCCTGGATTTAGCTCAGAACCACCACTACCTTTCCATCCTATATGTGCCATTTTAATTGAAGTCCATAAGATATCTAAGGGCCAATGTATTCAACTATTACGAGATACATATTAAGACATCATTTCAATTTGGGTATATATCAATATAAAGGCATCTAATTCATGTCGAAATACAACTATTACTCCTTATCTTTAATGAGCCTAGAATGCACTAACAAATGTTTTCGCAACTTAAATACTTAATCTAGGTTTAAGACTAGGTTCCTAAAACCTAATTCACTTTAACCAATGGCTTTGATGCCCACTGTAACACCCCAATCCTTCGGAGCGTTAAACACTCTTATTTTCCTTATATCGCAGGTTGCCTACTCTTACTCGATCTCAATCAAACTCTTGATTCCTAAAGAGGCTTATCTTTGTTGCAAAAATTTTAAAATATTTTGGGTCGTGCAAATGCCTAGTGAGAATTCACGGTTTTCACATACTAAACAATTCATATAATATCAAACACTTTTCCAATAATATCAAACTTATAAACGATCATGCAATTTTTTAAATGACAATCAAGTGCTATTCAGTTATCAACAATTTAATATAAATCAACGATTCAACATATATTACAATGCCCCATATACCAATTATTCATATTTTTGTTTGATTCAACGGTTCTAATAAATAATTCAACATTTAAAAAATTCTTTATTAATAAAGTGACCATTTTTTCATGGCAAACCCAACCTTGTTTGCTCTACAAGATTTTCTCCTTTTATGTGAAACCCGACCTTGCTTGCTCTTACAATATTTCCTTTTTATATATAAATGGCAAACCCGACCTTGCTTTGCTCCTACAATATATCCTCTTTTAATGTGGCAAACCCGACCTTGTTTGCTCTAACCATGTAACATTTATCATTACTCTAACGGTTCAACTTATATTCATGATACTACATATACATTTAATAACACCACTTTATATGAACATATCAAATTTCATATCTTCGCATATAATTAAACATCTAAAACATGTAGAAAATTATGATCATTTAAACAAGTTTACATGATGGTGTTTTCAATAAAAGTACAACCCAATTTAAAAGCACGCGAAACTCACCTAATAAATGCTCGTAATTTTTTGGGTAAAGGGTTTCCTGGTAAATATATTACTCCAAAAACATTTAAGTACAAAGGATATGAGTGAAGTCCCATATCTCACTGCGTTACATAGGCGGTAAAGCTAACATAACAAGACACTTCCTATCCTTAAAACAAGAAACAACCACTACTCACTAGATTACATTTGACACAAAACCAAGCATAACCTAACGCCTAGATTGCTTACTACCACGACCTTGGAGCTTGATATCATACATGTCGAAAAAGCATCCAATTGCCCGGTAAATCATAGACCGATCCGCATAATCATCATAATAATCTTCAAGCTCATGATCGCCGCCATTTGATGCGAGAAATTTAGCCATAGGATTATCCGCTCAAGCACCTCACTACCACATTTACCGCTTCCCTATCGCTTTTTTCCCCGCGACAAGTGTCACTGGGGAATCATCACTAAACGACAAAATATATCCCACGTGGCACAAAGTCTCGAGAAAAGTCACTAAATTATGGATATTTTTCATGACATGTCGCCGGGATACCATTGTTATATTTTGACCGAAAATTTATCGCAGTAACGTGGCGGAACTTTTCCTCATATTTTCCCCAAATGACATGTCGCCGGATTCATTTGATTATTTAAAATATGTAATTAGTGTTAATTTTATTACTTTAAAATTTATTTTAGCAGTTTCAAATACATGTCGCGGGGATTCATTTGATTATTTAAAATATGTAATTAGTGTTACTTTGATTACTTTAAAATTTTATTTTGCACTTTTCCCAATGACATGTCGCCGGGATACCGCTTGACTTCGCTTGACTTTATTAATAATAATAGTAATGGTAATAATAATAATAATAAGAATAAGAATAATAATAATAATAAGTATACCATAACATAACGACTTATCCGTTGAACGCCTAATGTGTAACCATAACATACCGACTCATCCGCTGAACGCCTAATGTGTAACCATAACATACCGACCGGATGTTGAACGCCTAATGTGTAACCCTAACATACCGACTCATCCGCTGAACGCCTAATGTAACCATAACATACCGACTCATCCGTTGAACGCCTAATGTGTAACCATAACATACCGACTCATCCGTTGAACGCCTAATGTGTAACCATAACATACCGACTCGGTGTTGAACGCCTAATGTGTAACCATAACATACCGACCGGATGTTGAACGCCTAATGTAACCCTAACATACGGACTCATCCGCTGAACGCCTAATGTGTAACCATAACATACCGACTCATCCGTTGAACGCCTAATGTGTAACCATAACATACCGACCGGATGTTGAACGCCTAATGTGTAACCCTAACATACGGACTCATCCGCTGAACGCCTAATGTAACCTCAACATACGGACTCATCCGCTGAACGCCTAATGTGTAACCCTAACATACGGACTCATCCGCTGAACGCCTAATGTGTAACCCTAACATACGGACTCATCCGTTGAACGCCTAATGTAACCCTAACATACGGACTCATCCGTTGAACGCCTAATGTGTAACCATAACATACGGACTCATCCGTTGAACGCTCAATGTGTAACCATAACATACCGACTCATCCGTTGAACGCCTAATGTGTAACCATAACATACCGACTCGGATGTTGAACGCCTAATGTGTAACCCTAACATACGGACTCATCCGCTGAACGCCTAATGTGTAACCATAACATACCGACTCATCCGTTGAACGCCTAATGTAACCATAACATACCGACTCGGATGTTGAACGCCTAATGTGTAACCCTAACATACGGACTCATCCGTTGAACGCCTAATGTGTAACCATAACATACCGACTCATCCGTTGAACGCCTAATGTGTAACCATAACATACCGACTCATCCGTTGAACGCCCAATGTGTAACCCTAACATACGGACTCGGTGTTGAACGCCTAATGTAACCATAACATACCGACTCGGATGTTGAACGCTTAATGTGTAACCATAACATACCGACTCGGATGTTGAACGTCTAATGTGTAACCCTAACATACGGACTCATCCGCTGAACGCCTAATGTGTAACCATAACATACCGACTCATCCGTGAACGCCTAATGTAACCATAACATACCGACTCATCCGTTGAACGCCTAATGTAACCATAACATACCGACCGGATGTTGAACGCCTAATGTGTAACCCTAACATACGGACTCATCCGTTGAACGCCTAATGTAACCCTAACATACGGACTCATCCGTTGAACGCCTAATGTGTAACCCTAACATACGGACTCATCCGTTGAACGCCTAATGTGTAACCTAACATACGGACTCATCCGTTGAACGCCTAATGTGTAACCATAACATACCGACTCATCCGCTGAACGCCTAATGTGTAACCATAACATACCGACCGGATGTTGAACGCCTAATGTAACCCTAACATACGGACTCATCCGCTGAACGCCTAATGTGTAACCATAACATACCGACTCATCCGCTGAACGCCTAATGTGTAACCATAACATACCGACTCATCCGCTGAACGCCTAATGTAAACCATAACATACCGACTCGGTGTTGAACGCCTAATGTAACCATAACATACGGACTCGGATGTTGAACGCTAATGTGTAACCATAACATACCGACTCGGATGTTGAACGCTCTAATGTAACCCTAACATACGGACTCATCCGCTGAACGCCTAATGTGTAACCATAACATACCGACTCATCCGCTGAACGCCTAATGTGTAACCATAACATACCGACTCATTCGCTGAACGCCTAATGTGTAAGCATAACATACCGACTCGGATGTTGAACGCCTAATGTGTAACCCTAACATACGGACTCATCCATTGAACGCCTAATGTGTAACCATAACATACCGACTCATCCGCTGAACGCCTAATGTGTAACCATAACATACCGACTCATCCGTTGAACGCCTAATGTGTAACCATAACATACCGACTCGGTGTTGAACGCCTAATGTGTAACCATAACATACGGACTCGGATGTTGAACGCCTAATGTGTAACCATAACATACCGACTCGGATGTTGAACGCCTAATGTGTAACCCTAACATACGGACTCATCCGTTGAACGCCTAATGTGTAACCATAACATACCGACTCATCCGTTGAACGCCTAATGTAACCATAACATATCGACTCATTCGTTGAACGCCTAATGTGTAAGCATAACATACCGACTCATCCGTTGAACGTCTAATGTGTAACCATAACATACCGACTCGGATGTTGAACGTCTAATGTGTAACCATAATTATTCTTCGGTGAATCATAGATTTATAAAACACATTCAACTATACCGACTCGGATGTTGAACGTCTAATGCAGACTTTTCCCCGGCGACATGTCGCCGGGGATAACACACGCTAAACATTGACAAGTCAACGAGAAAACCAAGTTTCCCAAATGACATCTCGCCGGATAGTAGGCTAACTCGTTGACTTGTCAACAGTAATTATGGTATCCCCAATGACATGTCGGGGATACGTGAATCGATATAATTAGTGTCTTAATCATTTTGCTTAATTCGATTATTCCCAATGACATGTCGTTGAGATAATGTGCCACAGCTGGCACCGCTTCTTTGACTTAAATTTGAGTGGGACCCACGTCGTCGCGGGGATTGTCGCTGGGATACAATCCTCACGAGACTTCCCAGCTTAGATTCCCAATGACATGTCGTCAGATACTTTTCCCAACGACATGTCGCTGGGAATGCCCCATATGTCATTGGGGTAGCTGTGAATGTTGTAGTGCCTCCTCATCATCACCGCCGAAACAATCACATCCCCACTTTAGAGAATGGGTTACCCACCATAGAATACGGAGAGGAAGAATAACTAGGCTTAGGAAGAATAAATGCTCGGAATTACTTTGGACCAAACACGCTCTCGATAAATACAATAAGATTTCACTAGGATTTTACAAAAGTTTAATGCCACGTTCTTTTTCGTTAAATAAAAGTCTTAGTTGATTGGTCGAGTATCTAATACATGTTAACTTTAAGGACTCAACCTAATATGTACATGCCAAGATAATCTTTCATTTTTTTTTCTCAAATCATGGCAACTGAAAACGTAGATCTTGACTTTATAAGCTTAGTATCCATCTCAAAAAAAAGTCTCATGATAGAACATTAATTAAAAAGTTACTAAACTTTCCAACATATATGTTAAACTATTTTATACCTTTGAACTTTTGACATTAGAGATAATTAAATATTGATATTGGTATTAAATGAGTGAAAGTAAAACCTGGAGGGTCAACATACTGTGACACCAATTTAACCAAAGGGCCACCACATGCTTAATAAAAACAATTGATGATGATGACTTTATACACATAATAGACCAAATATCTAAAATTCATAACATTCACTTCACCTTCCTTTCTTTCCATTGTCATTTAACGTCAACAACACTTGCATATATAAACTTTATGGACTTAAAACAATCTTAACATTAAAAGAGGGTATGTATCTTCTTTAAGCATGTCCACAACAACACTCTTGACGACATATTATGACCAGGTTTTAACTTATTAGTGTAACTGATACTAAGCATATTTGAAAACCCGACCTTACATCGTAAACGTAATGATTCTGATACAATAACAACATACACCTATTAACATGATTATCACATGTAAGCTCGACCAAGACAACGTATCCTATGCTCCTATCCTACTATTTGTTTTGAACAAGAAAAAAAGGATTACGTGAGAGTGACAACGAATTTCTCTCGAATTCAAAAATTTGACCGAACTCACAACAATTCTACAATCTTGTTTTCTCCTTGCTGAACCGATGTATGCCTTACTTTTTATTTTAGGGTATAATGTTTGTTTTGTGAATAAATAAGTTGTGTTGCGATATATAAGGCTACTAGAGCATAAAATATCGTGAATATCATAACCAACTAAAGTCACGCAATCCATATCAAGTGACCAATTCAAACTATAATCTCTTTTAAATTTTCCTTAACATTTAAAGTAATTACCCCCAAAGGTTTTATGATAATACAAGCACAACCCTTATTTATTTACATAACTTTATATCTAGTCCATCAGGCTAAAAATTAAAACTACTTTCATGTAATAAAATTTTGGGTATTACACAGCTTCTGGTATGTAAAATAGGAAGCATGTTATTTCTCCATAGTAGGTAATCACCGGAGGAAAGTTTAATTGTCATCATTTGTAATAGATTCATGGGAAAGGGACCGTCATGAAGAAGAAGATGCAGCCATGGTGAGAGATCCCACGAACGATTGTAGTGGTATAAAGAGTAGGGTTAGAAACGTGAATTGGGAGGGAGTAGAGTGGCTGATACCATGTAAAGATATGGTTAAATAAACCTGAACTAACTAATGAGGAGAGGATCACTATATAAAGGAAAATTACAACGATAGTTACAACAATTACTCCTATAATTGAGGAGATTGAACAATTAAATAGGGACAAAATTAAATACAATTAATGAGATAAATCATGTGCTAATACTCCCTTTTAATCAAAACGGTGGCGGTCCAGGACGTAGATTGGTGTGAAAATCTCAAACTGAGGGAGCGAAAGGCTTTTGGTGAAGATATCTGCCACCTTAGATAAACATAAAAATAAAACATTCAACCTTAGCAAAAGTATCAACACGATACAGTGAAAAAAAAAAGTGAAATTTCTCATCGCACAAAAAAGATAATAAAATAAGTGCAAACAAATAAATACATAAAATTTTGTAATTCAAAAAATGCACACACCAAAACCAAAAAGCTCTATCGCGACGCGCGGAGTGCAAGCCATCTCGTTATTAATAAAACATGACTTAGTGGTTTCTAAGCCCACAAATATGTTTGGGCTTACTATCCATTTTAACATTGAATTTAATGGACTCTAAACCCACAATAGACCTAAGCCTACTATTTGTCTAGTAATTATTTAAGCGATACATCTTTTTATAACAGTTACTAGGAAGGCTTTTTGGCTGTGCTCCAAATAAGTTGATATTCTTTTCTAAAAAGATAGGCTACAATTTATATGAAAAATTATGCATGTACAAGGTTTTCCAAAAATGCATAAAACCTCCATAGAATTGAAGCTAATCGAACTTAATTGTCATCGTGGTTTTGTCATTTTGAACCAAGCTACCACCCACGACCTTATAATGTATGCTCATAGCTAAACGTCATATTAAAACCGTGCAATAGTACCATGTCAAAACACATTGTGTCATCCATTTTATAAAATAGTATAAGGAGTGCACACAAGTTGATCATACTAAATAAACCATAATTATATGTTAACAAACACGATCCCACGTTATTTTGTGTTCCAAATTTTAAACATTGACCTATTCCTCCGAGCTTGGATCAAAAGCGATATCAATAAAATTTAGGACCAAGGACCAAAACGAACCGACTCCATCTTTCTCATTTTGGTTGGGGCTAAGGTTTGGTTCATCGGTTGTCAGTTCTTAGACCGACTTGCTCACCCTAAAATTTTATAATATAAAACTCAAATAATGACGATGATCATAATATAATAAGGTATTAGTAATATTTGTAAAACTCTCGTACTTAAAACAAGTATATAACAGGATCTCAATAAGTGCAATCATATAATTCAATTTAATAATAGAAAAATTACACGCTTGGTCCTCGTGGTTTGCTCATATTTCAAGTTTAGTCCTTAAGTCGCTTTTAATTACACCACAAATACCTATTTTTGGAACCTTGCACTCATTTAGTCCCTATTTTGGATGGGCGTTAGTGCAGTCCGTTAAGTGTTTTGCTATTAGTCCTTCGCTAATAAATTTTGCAACCGTTAGTCCTTATTTTTAAAAATTTAGTTTTCCCGCTTAGTTCCTCCGTTAATGATAGTTATCGCCGATTTTTTACGCTTTTGTCCGTTATTATCCGCTTCGTTCGTTTTATCCGTTTTCCCCTTTTTTCGCCGTCCGCTTTTACGTTTTTATCCATTTTCGTCCGCTTTTATATGTTTTCGTCCGCTTTTTAAGCTTTTGTCCGTTTTATCCGCTTTTGTCTGCTTATTATCCTTTTTACCCTATTTTTAAGTTTTTATCCGTTGGCCCTTTTTTTAACGTTACCGCTTTTTACGCTTTTGTCTGCTTTTATCTGTTGCTCGTTGTTTATTCGCTTTAGCCTGCTTTTTTTTTTACGTTTTGTCATTTTTTCCGTTTCGCTCGTTGTTTTACGCTTTTGTCTGTTTCGCCCTTCTTCAATTTCGACATAGTGGCATTATATTTGACTACTCTTCTTGTAGCACGTTGTAAATTTCAACATGTACTTTTCAAATTATCTATGTATTAATCTTTCATCTCTATAATATTATTATATTCTTTTTCCTCCTCTAGTGCTCTGTTCTTCATTTTAATACATACCTGCAACGAAATCAAAATTCGATAATAGTATATGGTATAACTATTAATTGGTATATAACTCTTCAAAAGGTCATCTTACTTAACAATAACAAGAATGTTCTTGTCAAAAAAACTTACCAAGAATCAAGAAAATATATAAGAAAACATGACTAAATTTAAAGAAGAAAAAAAAAGAATTTAAAGTTTCAATAAATTCCTAATATGTCAAACTTATTAATGTCTTAATCCAACAAAACACTTTGACTCTAATTAATCTCCACCGTCCAATCCTCCCACCCCTCGAGAATCAATCCCACCTTTCCACCATCACCAAAACCATCACTTCCATTTTTTGTTTCATTTCACACTAAAACCGATGGTACGCTCTCATTTCACACCAAAGCCTTTCCTTTGAGTTTCCGAGTGCACCCACACCTTAACCTCACACACTACTAGCAATTCTCTTTCCTCTTTATTACCACAAAATTATGTACGGGTCTTGGGAATAACATTGATGTGTCACAGATAGAAAATGATGTGTCACAGATAGAAAATGAGAAGCACATTGAATTAGTAGGCAATCCCATCCAAACAAAAACACTTTGACTCTAACATGACACCATGTCGCCATCGAGCTATATCTTCTTTGGTTTCTCATTTTGCAATAAATTTCTAGAAATACTTTGTGAAGTTTCATGATTGGGTATACTAAGCATTTGATTTAGATTTGGAGACTGAGAGGTTAGAAGACGTTGATATTCTCCATAATACTGGGTGTTTGGGAAATAATTTGGATAATTAGGATCCGTACGAGATAAACTAGGTATAAAAAAGTCAAGAAACCAAATGAGAATTGAGAAGGTGTATGAAAATATGTTAATATTAGACTATATTTATAGAGAATTAAAGACTAAAATTATTGATATAATTATTATTTAAAAAAAAACTAAAGTTAATGTAAATTATCAATTAGTTAATCAACAATATGGATAACCAATAAGAAAATGAAAGAAAATATATGTTCCCACTTATATTGTGACATCCGGCATTTTGGATAAAGAATTAAAAAACTATAAACTTTGATATATTATTTATTAGTTTTAAACGTAATACAAAATAGTAAATACATGAAAAAAAAGGAAAAAAATGGTTGGATAACAAATTTGAAGTTACCAATAAAAATGTGACATGTGGCAAGGTTGGTGGTGCGTACAAACAACAAGTTAATCACTCAGCCGCCACCAGTGAATGGTCAATCGTAAAAGCTTAAACCGCTAGCACAAACTCAATGAAGATCGGGGAGTATAGTGTTTCGGTCGTTATGTCCCAAATGAAAATGCAATGGATTATCAAACGATAGTGATCGAGGAATTTGAACGATAAATGGATTTGTGAATAGATTAACTACGAAAAAGCCAACACATTAAAACGGATTAAATGCAAATTAAAGGAAAATAAAAAGATAAAATCTATTAAATAAACGCTATCACTATATTTAAAGTGATGAACGTTTAAAACCCAAAACGTACATTTAAATAAAAATAACGAACGTGACAAAATAAAAAGTGAAACTTATACAATATTAATCCTAAAAATATGAAAATACATTTTACAAACCTAATGATAAAAGAAAATTTATAGAAAAGAAAATTATTTTATAACTAATTATCTAATTATTATTAATTAAAAACTATTTTTAACTATTAAATAATTATCTAAAATACAAGAAATTAGGAAATTAAGCTAGAAAAATAAAATTAAGACTTAGAAAAGTCTAAAATATCAAAATAGACTTTTCAAAACTTTTTGTATTTTTATGATTATTTTCTATTTTCTAGGAGTTTTAAACTATTAAAAACTACTTAAATTATTTAAAAATACAATTTTAACTAAGAAAATATGGAAAAATACTTTTTGGCTTTTTATATTTATCTTAACATAAGAAAATGAAAAATTATTTTTGAACCTTTTCTTAATTTTTGTATTTAAAGCTAATTAAAATGCTTAAAACTAATTAAAATTAAGAAAAATAGCAAACACCTTAGAAAATCTGAAAATTTCGGGAAAGTCTAAAATAATATAAGGAATAAAGGAAAAATAGAAAACAGGTGCATGTGTGGAGGAATAAGCAATCGATGTGGGAAGTGCTTAAAATAAGCACTTTGATAAGCTAAAACCACACCAAAAGGTACCAAACTGAAACAGAGCTACTATAAGCTAAAATAACCAAAGTGAAATGAGAAACAACAAGCTAAACCCTCTCGATTGCAAGCTCACACGATTTGAGGATTATGAGCTATAAGCTAAAACAAGCTTTGGGGTACTTGCGGGGAAAATAAGCAATCAATTGTGAAATTGGAAAATGACATCGGAGCCTATACTAGACCGGCTAGATACTTACAACCCAAAGATTAGACTTGGACAAGCTAAAATGAGCTCTGCTCAAGCTCGCAAGAAGTCGATAAAACTCGCTTACATCGAGTCAAGGAAGGTAGATAAGCCCACTGACAAGCTAAATTCAAGCTTTTACAAAATTACCAAAATTCGAAAAAATCATATTAAGGAAATAGACCAACTGAAATTACTAAATCCCAAGTTTCACCCGTTTGACCCAAGGATGAGTTAATGAAAATTGTCCTAGTTAGACTCAAACCCGACTTTCACTTGTTTTGACTTTTTAAGATAAACCGAAGGTTTGACTTTCTTGAGATTTGAAACTAATTTGTGGACTAAATATGGTGTTTAATGATGAAATGCAACCGAATTAAGCTACATTTATGATTTCTAAGCACAAAACAACCTTTAGAATTTCAAAAAACTCTAATGCTACATGACTTGAGATGATTCAATCTAATTTTGACTTTCCAGCAATAAGATGCTAAGTTGTGACCAAATGTGACTCAATTAAACCAAAGAAGACCAATGCAACTCGATATATTCTACAAAACAAGTCTCTAACTCAACTTAACCATATGATCCAAACACACCTATTCCTACTAATATGCAATAAAAATTAAGCTAACAACTGATTCAGCTATTGCAGGCATAAAAACTAACTTAAGCTAACTTAATAGACACTAATTAAACAGGATGAAACTAATTTAAACCACAGACACAATTTCAAGTGCAATGTGCAAAATGGAATGAAAATGAAAAATGAACTACAAACTCACGTATGTCCAACTGCCGCAGCCCAAAACCGTAATCCCCACTATGCTAAACTATTCTAAACCAACCCCAAATCACCATCGCAATGCCCATTTTCATCTTCATGTCCATTTTGAGCCTGTTGACTTTTGTTGACTAAAATGGAAATTTGGTTGAAACCAGAATGAGCTTATGAGAAGCTTTAACAAGCTTAAATAAACTTAAATGAACTGAATATAAGCTATAAGAAGCTTTAACACCAGCTTTGAGAACTCAACTTTTCAACAGTGGACTTAAAAGTTTTGAACTTAAACCAAACTTGAATTTGATTCTCAAAAGCACAATACAAAGTTATTTTAACTTGAATGAAATACAATTAAACTGAAACTACAACATTTAATTAATACATAAAAAAAAACGACATTGAAGAGAATTACAAAAACTAGCTACTCCTCTGCTGCTTCCCTTCTCTTCTCTTTTATACTCCAAGTGCTTTATTTCTCAAGTGAGCAGTTCCCACCAATTTCCCTGACCCTTGGATGATAAAATTTGATCCTAGCCATTGAATTCATTTTGGCGGAAAAAGTATTTAATAAATTGTGTTGAGATTGAGTGTGGGGAGGGATGCAATCAATGCTACTTGGATTCTAATGTTTGAGAGGAACATGGAAGGGATAAGGTGAGAGAGGGTTGTTGGTTGAGTATAGCAGGGACTTGCAGGGCTAGTGGGGGAGAAGACTTATTTGGTGCAGTGGTTTTTTTTTTGACCAAGGTTTGACCAAAGGGTGTTAATAACCAAGGGGTTCACAATTAGAAATGACAGGGGGCCAAAATGGGTGCAAGGGTCAAAATGGTTTGAAAGGGCTTATAACTTAGGGACTAATGTTGTCAAATCTGAAATTGCAAGGACCCAAACTGCCATTTCATCAAAGTTACCTCAAGGGACTAAAACTGACAATCTCAGAAAGTACAGGGACCAAATCAGTCATTCTCCAATTTTC
The DNA here is from genome assembly GCA_022545495.1 of Chrysanthemum lavandulifolium. Taxonomy (NCBI): domain Eukaryota; kingdom Viridiplantae; phylum Streptophyta; class Magnoliopsida; order Asterales; family Asteraceae; genus Chrysanthemum; species Chrysanthemum lavandulifolium. Next base: position 12,966,332 of record CM040241.1, read on the forward strand.
CAGGGCCAATTCGCCAATTTTCAAACTGGAGGACCATTTTGTAATTTTCTCAAACTTTTGATATTTTTCACCAAAGGACTAAATTTGACAACTTATGATTTAAAAGGACCTTTGGTGACTTTTCTTTGAAATTTTTGACTGTGGATTGCTTTTGACAACTTTTGAAACTTGGGGACTCAAACTGCAATTTTGCAAATTTGATATGTTTTTCATCCGATTTTGATATTTTGCATTTAAAACACATAAAACATCGATTTGTGATATTTTGATCATTTTGATGTGTTTCGAGTGTTTTGATGATTTTGCAGTTTATTTTGTACAAAATGATGAGTATTTAGACACTCATCATTGGGCATCATATGCAAATCAAGAACCGCCGATTGTCAACCCCATTTTAATTCTTTTGCTACCAATAAAATGTGACATGTGGCAAGGTCGGCGTCATATGCAATCGAAGCGACACGATTGTCAACCCCATTTTCATTCTTTTGCTCACTTCTTCTAATAATAATAAGCATGCATAAAAACCATTGTATTATGTGCATAAAAAACTTGTAAAAAAAATGGGTCAATTGCATATATACCCACTAAAACTTGCATATTTGCATATATACCCAAAACATGCTTAAAATGCATTGTACATCATCCAATAAAAACTTGTATTATGGGGAAATATGCAAGTTTTTATGTTTTAGTGGGTATATATGCAATTCCCCCAAAAATATATATGCAATTATTGATATATATGCATTTTTGCCTCTAATATAATGTATAATTTTTTTTTTTTTCCTATCCAGGTGATAGTCTAATTAATCTCGACCTTCCAATGCCACCCCACATTCCCAATCCATTATTATTATTTTTTTCATTTGACACCAAAACCACCTATGGTACGTTCTATTTCTTGCAAAATTTTGTTTGGCTATATGTGTCAATAATCAAAACTGTGTAATTTGATTATTATATAAATTGGTTGTGATAATTTATTAATATATACATCGGGATGTTTGATAAGAAATATGGACTAATTCGGGTTTTCCAATTATATTAATTGCTGCTAGTTTTGTTTGTTGTTTGGTGTTAATAAGATGACGGACATGCTCGAGCCGGAGGAGACTGGTGTTTGTGGATTGTAGTTGCCGGGTTCGGACCGTCCGTCTTAGAGGAAATCGTTATTGGGTGAGGACTTATGTTTATTACATTGGGATGACGTATTTGCCTTTTTTTGGAGTTTGGACTATTATGTGTTATAGCAATATGGGATTTAGGGGTGTTTGGGTAAGCTTATTTAAAGTAGCTTAATAGGTTATTGGGTACTAAAAGATGAAATTAAGTTGCAAATCTCAGGCGGCAAATGAGTAATTGGCAGGCGGGAGTACGTGGGGTATTGGAATGTTTAGGTAAAGTTTTGAAATTATATGTATGATATGTTTATAGGACCATAGTATTGTTCATAGAACCAAAAAGCATGTTTGGTAACATTAACACAATCGTTAAAACACTTCAAACCGAAGTTTTGTATGCAATTAGCACCAAGTCGACCAACTTGTGACCATATTGAATCTTTTGGCCGATTCGCTCAACTCACTCCGGTCATTGGGCTTAGTAGTTAGTTATCGTGGATCACTTTGTGATCCGAGGTTTACAACACCGGGTAGGCTTATTTTAAGAGGTTAATAAGCTATTGGTTATAAAAGAAAGCATGAGCTAATTGAAGGTGTTTGGTAAGCTTATGTCAAAGTGCATTATAAATTGGAATGTATTTCTTTTTCCTAATTATCATGTGTAAAGCAAGATGCGTTTGTGAGAGGGATATCTGTCATGGAATATGGGATCTAGGGGTGTTTGGGTAAGCTTGTATAAAGAACTTACAGGTCTGGGTAAGCTTATGCCATAGTGCTTATTAGTTATTTGGGGTAACATGGGTTTTTTCGATAATGAATACAATTGTTAAAACACTTCAAACCGAGTTTTGTAGACCAAATTTTGACCAAATTGAATCTTGTGGCTGATTCTGCTCAACTTGCCTGCCTCATTGACCTTGTGGCTTGTAATCACGGTTACTTTGTAGTCCGAGCTTTACAACACTAGGTAGGCTTATTTTAAGAGGTTAATATGCTATTGGGTAAAAAAATGTACAAAGCTTATTGAAGATGTTTGGGTAAGCTCATGTCAAAGTGCTTTATACATTGGGATGTATTTGTATTTTCCTAATTATCATGTGTAGATCATTGACTTTGTGAGAGAGATAAGTGTCATGGGAATATGGGATTTACGGGGTGTTTGGTTGCTTATATAAAGAACTTAGATAGGTTGGACAAGCTTACGCCAAAGTGCTTATTAGTTATTTGGGGGAATAAGGGGTTTTTCGATAATGAATACATGCATAAGTTAAGCATAAGGTTATCCTGATTGTAGCAAATATAATGTATGTAGCCTTGTTCTGCCTTGAGATAAGAACCACATATCTAAAGGCGTTCTCTTTGCTAAGTTTGGTTATAAAAGTTATAGGGATTAGTTTCTCTGGTTTACACTCTACTTATATCTTGTTTGAGTGTTAACATTTTGAATAATCATTCATTTTCAGTTTCTTTAACAACACAAAGTTTACCATGTTTCAGGATTAGATGTTCTTGCAAGTGCAAAACGAGTTGAAGGATCATTTAAAGTTCCCAGACCTAAAGTTTCTATGGAGGAACCTATAGGCGATGTGTAAAATCCTGAATCGCTGATCAAGATGACGTTGGAACTTGGAAGTGGTGTATCCAGCAGTGGACAAAATAAAACCACAAAGTACAGTGATTCAACTGGTTAGATTTGGAAATCTCTGGTTATTGAATAGCAGTTATCTTTAAAGGAGTGTTTGGGTTTGAAAATTGGTCAGATGGCTATGTACCTTGGTAGTTGGTACTGAAATTTTTGACTCATTAACTCTCTTTCTCACACTCTACAAAATATGAAATAAAGCCCTCCTAATAGAGCCCTGTCAATAGGAAAGAGGGTCTATAAAGGTGTCCTTCAAAAACAAAGGCACAAAGCTCGGTTATGAAATGAAAAACCAGGGTCTAATTCGCCACAAAATAGAGCTCTGTTTTATAAATAAAGACCCGGCTTTATTTGTTTTAACTTTTTCATTTTGAGCGGGATTTCTCCCCCTTCTTTTTTTTCAGTTTGCTTTCTTATTTCTTTTCACATAGACCACATAAACATAAACCCTTAAATCACTTTTTACATGATTCCAGTTGACGGCTTGGGTTCGAAAATCTTCAATAACTGTTTGTTGGTCCTTTTTTTAGAAGATCTAACACCACCATTAGTGTTGATTTAAAGCTCGATTCCACATAGAATCCTTGCCAGCCTTGTTCATATGACCTCAAACTATCAGTTTATTGGTAAAGCTTTTGTATTTGGCTTCATGTTTGCATTTTTTTTTTAAGATCTACTAGGCATTTCATCTCTGAACACTTGCCATTTTCATTGATATCACAGAACATGAGGGCTTGAGATAAGGTGGACCAAAGAGAACATGAAAGCCTATACATACACTGAATACAAGGGTACTTGTCAAATTACGGCTCGATTTTTGTCACTATAGATTCAGGTTTACATCGGTATCACTGTCACATGTTTCTTATAAATAAAGACATGGATATAGAAACTTGTTATTTTTCATTTGGACATGAGACTTAGACACATGAAATGTATTGGTGGAATTACAGATTCGTAGAAGAATGGCTGCACATAAGCTAAAATACCCTGATGAACAAATGATAAGCCTTGGCATTAGGTGATATAACTGAGCCCATTCCGAAGTTATTACTTCAGCCATGGCTAAGGTAGGATTATTTCTTATCTTGTGTAAATGATAAAACTTAGCATTGGTGATAGCACTGAGCCCATTCCATAAGTTATTTCTTCAGCTCCATAAGAAAATGATGTGTTTAAAACATTATTGATATGTTTGACTTTTGTTGCAAGATCCCCAATTTTGCTACTGTAAATGGTTGTTTTTGACATAGACACTTCAGTCCTTACCTGCTGGTATTTCCATTTCTTTGTATTGCAGAAAAGCATTGGCTAATGCTTTATCATGTGGACCCTCGGAAATTCAGGCTTGGGAGCCTTACAGGTAACACATGATCTAAACTAGAGGTGTTCTATAACGGGCAGCTAATCAGGTTGGGAAACAAGTCAAACTGGTAAATTTAGTCTGGACTGGATCCGGTTGACCTGCAAACGGGGTCTGTCCTTTTCTTAAACTTGCTAAAAATAATGATTAATGAATGTTTTCAGCCTGTTGAGCCCATTAAATATAACATAACGTAAATTGATCCATTTAAAAGTAAAATGCTTGAAATGACGACCTCTGTATTCGACAATTAGTTTCTTAACAACGTAAACATTTTCTTCCCTTTGAAAGAGAAACAAATTACTGGAATGGGCTCAGTGATATCACCAATGCCAAGGCTTAACATTTACCGCCATTCATATGTTTGAAGCTCGAAAGAATGATAAGGTGTGTTTGTTTTAGTTTGTGCAGGTGGTCAATGTGGTGTATTGCTAGTTATTAGTGTTATTTGGAGCTTGTACTTGGATGGGTAAAGTCAAGATTTATTAGTATTCGTCATATGGCCTGATTCTCAATTCTAAAGGCAGATTGAGCGACATCAACTTCATCAAACTCCATCTGTTTATCTCGAGTTATTCAAAGGCAGTGATGATAACGATACTTAGAGTGATGTCTATGGTGTGTGTTTTATTTTCATTTCTGCTCAAGTAGTTAATAAGGTTGGCGTGTGTCTTTTTAGTTGTGTTGTTTGCAAGAGTTGTCATACAGTAGGCAAGCTCAATGTATCAAGCTATATATCAACTCATTTGTAATGTCAATGGATCTTCCTTATTTGAATCGATACACTTGTACCCCAACACTACATTCAGTTTCCAGAATAACCCCTTAAGCTCACCTATTGTCAATCAATCCATACAGAATAGCGCCTATTTATTCAAAACTACTAATAAACTCACGTCTATTTGAATCGACTCATTTGTAATGTCAATGGATCTTCCTTATTTGAATCGATACTATGTTCATTTGAATCAATACACTTGTACCCCCTACACTACATTCAGTTTCCAGAATAACCCCTTAAGCTCACCTATTGTCAATCAATCCATACAGAATAACGCCTACTTATTCAAAACTACTAATAAGTACCAATTATTAACAGTTATTAGCAGTTATTAGCAGTGGTTGTTTGTTTTTTCAAAGCGTTTGGTAACATAATAGGTACTGTAAATGCGTATACAGCGTAAAGTGATGTAAAGCTAAAGTCTCCGTTTATTATCATGTCAAATGGGAGAGACAACATCCAAAAGCTAAACGCTTGTATTTCTTAGAAATATTGTTAAAACAACAATGATGACCATAACAACTTAACATTTATTTAACTACGACATGCACATTAACTGCTAAAGGGCTGTTCGGGCTTGCTTAGACTAAACGCAGTTTTGAGTTTGGGATTGCTTATCCAAACGCTTATCCAACGAAAATAGAGTTGTACTAATACTGATTTTGTACCAGTATAAGGAATACAAAAAGTATCAAAATATTCGAGCTGATTTATGTATCACAAATACACTTTGGTCATTATTGACTCATTTTTAATATAGTATACTTGCGGTACTAATACTGATTTTGTACCAGCTGAATCAATGTTACAAGTGTATAACCAACATGAGGTAAACTTTCTATAAAATTGAACTATACACCGGTCGAAACGAAAAGAGGGGGAAGCCTTGTACTTCTCATTCAGATATTCAAGAAAAAGTCAAATTTATGAAATTGAAAGTCAAAGAACATGAATAACATTAGGCTGTTCAATACCACAAATTGGATTCATGGAAATTAAACCACACTTACAAACATGCTTGATACATATGATACGTCACCAGGAAAGTAAACATACTCTTATATCTTGTACACTTATGCAAGAAGAAAATTAAACCACAATTACAAACATCTTTAACAACTTAACATTTATTTAACTACGACATGCACTGCTCCTCGTTGCAGTTTGCTACAACTTCACCATACAAAATACTACCATTTTAATGATGATATTTAACAAACTCATGTAAAATCACATTTTACAAAATGGGAGAACATAGTACCTTATATATTTTGAACCACATCAAGAATGCGCTGCAACTCGTTGACAACAATTTCAATTTTCATCCGTTGTGGTGGGGAATTAACAGAGCATGAAACTCCAATCTTGATAATTGCAACCAAACATTCTTCAACTTTCTTTTCATTCGCTTCCGTACTTTGCAACACAATTGCATCATCATCAATAACATCGATTACATGATCTGGTAATGCCATGTAAGCAAATTTATGAAGGCTAAGACCTTCAATAAACATGCCGTGTGTTGGCTTTTACCCGTCATCACCTCTAGTAATAATATTCCAAAACTGTAGACGTCCCCACACCTTGTCATCTCG
>CM040241.1:12972936-13002431 GCA_022545495.1 Chrysanthemum lavandulifolium
GTGTGACTTCTCCTCGAAACAACTCAGATGCTTCCTAGACCTTACTTGAGTATTTTCCCACGCTCGAGTATTGTGTGGAATGGGATGAATAGAAATGTCGGAATTCGTGGGTATTTATAGGCCAGTGTCCGTTACTGCGTTACAAAAGATGAGTTACGCCAGAACCTCCGTAAATGCACTAGATCTGCTAGTTATGGCGTAACCTTATAAGTGGTTACCGTAGTCTTCAATAATCCTCGTTACGCAAGTGATGTAGTAGTTACGCGTAAGTATCCGCGGGCGGAACCTCTTTGACCTAATGGAGTTACGCCGTAATCTTTGAAGGAGTTACGCCAGAACCTCTGATGAGTTGGACTTCGGGTCACCCAATAGTTACGGCGAATGTGAGAGACGAGTTATGCGGTAACCTCTTCAAAATAGGCATACCGTGATAAACTTAGTAATGTTTCCATTTCCGCGCATTTTAGCTCCAATGCTCGCAATTTACCCGAAGTGTAAAACAATGGAAAACAAGCGAATCCATATAAATAATATAAATAACGAGCATTAACGGGAAATTGACACTTAATAATCGGACTATTTGATGTTATCAATGTCAAAACCTCAAACATCAAGAAGTCCTCAAATGTTCCAGAGTTTGATGCACTTTTTGAAATAAACAAACGTGACGAACAGATTCAAGCACATTGTAACATGATCAGAAAGTTGAAAGCCCAAATTTCACAATTAAAGGGTGAAAAGAACAACATGACTGGCTCCCAAATGCCTCCTCCTTTAGATTTTCAGTGTTCTCAAACTTTTCATCTTTAAAACTTAGTCAATGTTTTACAAAAGGAAAATAAGAGTTTTCTAGAAGAAAATGAAAAAGTTAACCGACACTTTAAAGAGTTATATGATTCAATGAAAGTCACTCGTGACAAGAACAACAAAAGATAACGCTTTGCAAAAGGAAATTAAGAATCAAGAGTCCGGAAAAGGAAAAATGCCACTTGTCTTTAATGAGAATGTTGCATCAAAGTCATCTCGCAGACCGCAAATATATCGTGAATGTTAAATACATTCCTCCTCATCTTAGAAATAATGAACTTGTGTTTCATAACTATTTCTCTCACCTTAAGGATAGTCTAGAATGTCTCGTGAGATTGTAGAAGAGGATTTCATAATAAGCCACTGATAGAGAAATTAGGTTTGCTTGCAATCGTGCCAAATGATCTCAAGAGTCGTTAGAATGTTTAATAGCAACATGTCGTAAATCCTTAAGTGCCAAAGATAAAGTCAGATGCCTTTATTATGCATAGTTCCAAGTATGCAACCCATTATATGCCCAAAGATTAAGAAAGTGAACTCTAAAGTGCCTTCAAGCGCTTCCGATCCATGCACGCCTAGTTCAAGAATGCAAAGTAGCCCAACCAACTAATGTTCCCATAATTCCCTACAGGAGTAATCAGACATAAAAGCAAGCGGTCAAAGCCTGTGCAATACAAAGCAAGATAGGACCTCGCAAGCTAAGAATGTGCATTAGAAGAGAGTAGAAGACCACCCTAGAACACAAAGTTCGAGTTGAATAAAACGAATCGTGTTGATTCTAGTATTAGCTATAAGCGCATCGTAATTAATTCGACCGCTACTATCCGCAAAACCATGTAATGATGACCGCTTGATTTCATTACTAATCATGAATGTGGTGTGAATGATTTGATTAATGCTATTAAATGCCCAAATAAAATTGTTAATGTCAAAATCAAGCTAAGAAGGCTAAAAGGCAAAGGCGAAAGAAAGTTAGAAAACATTGGAAACCCACATGAAGAAAATTTAGTAATATAGGTTATCAATGGATACCCATCGCCGTAAGTTTAATCCTAATGAGTTTTGCCCTAAATTTGCTAAGTCAATGCCCATTAGAAAATGGATGCCTCATCGTTAGAACTATTCCTTTAAGAAGTGAACATACTTTGAATAGGTCAAATACGTACACTAGCATCGCATCTATTCCCGATGATTCCATTGTTTCTACTCGATGGGTGTTCCAATCATCACATTAACCAAATGGAACCCATTCTTGCATGGGGATCCCAATTATCCGCTTATCCATTCTTGTCTGTGTTCAACCGCAGATCGCTCAAATCGCTCGGGTACCGGACTCACTGCTCCAATCATATGACCGGAGATCTCTAGCGGCTCATGAACTTAGTGAGTAAATTCATCTGGACCTGTAGATTCGGGAACCACCATTTTGGAGCAATTATAGGTTATGGAGACTATGTTGTTGGCAATAGTGTAATTCCGTGGTATATTATGTTGAAGGTCTTGGTCATAATTTGTTTTCTTGGTCAATTCTGTGATTCCGATCTAGAAGTGGCATTTAGAAAACATACTTGTTTTGTTAGAGAACTTGATGGTGTGGAACTCTAAGAGGAACTCGTGGTTCAAATCTATACACCATCTCTATCGAAGACATGATGAAGTCTTCTCAATCGCTTGTTGTCAAAGGCTTCAAAGACAAAATCATGGTTATGGCATCGTTGTATCAATCACTTGAACTTCTAGCACCATTAATAATCTTTCCGTAAAGGATCTTGTAAGAGGCTTACCCGATTAAAGTATGAAAAGATCATCTTTGTTCAAGATGCCAATTGGGAAAAAGCAAGAAATATGTCCACAAACCCAAACCCATAAACTCAAGAATGGAAGTTCTCGCATACCCTTCATATGGATTTGCGGACCAATGAGAGTGCAAACTATAAACAGGAAGAAATATATTTTAGTCGTAGTTCATGACTACTCTCGATTTATTTGGGTAAAGTTTTGAGGACAAAGGATGAAACTCCATATGTCATCAAGAAACTTATCAAGCGCCTTCAGTTCGACTTAACAATACGGTTAGAAATGTTCGAATGTAAATGGCATGAAGTTCGTTAACAAAGACTTAAGTCGCTTTATGAAAGTGTTGGAATCACCATCAAAGAAGTGTTCCACGAACCTCAATGTAACGGTGTAGTTGAAAGACTAAATCGAACTTTGTGGAAGCCGCAGAACATTGCTAATTTATTCAAAGGTTCCAATGTTTCTCTCGGGTCAAGCCATTGCCACCGCCATACACCCAAAATCGCTCCCTCATACACACATCTCATGGAAAACTCCATACGAACTTGTTCATAAACGAAAACCGATCTCTCCTACCTTCGTGTGTTTGTGCGCTGTGTTATCCAATGAATGACGGTCAAGATTTAGGTAAATTAAGAGCTAAGGCCGACATTGGAGTTTTGTAGGTTATGCATCAAACAAGAAGGGTTACCGAATCTACAACAAAAGAACTTGAGATATCATGGAAACTATTCATGTCACGCTCGATGAGCAACCCGCAAATGGCTCCGTGACAATCTAGTTCGACCAGATTTCAACCTTCATCAAGTAGTCCCATCAGTTCTACTCTTGTACTAAATCCTCACCAAAGAACTCCTTATGTACCTCCTTTAGAAGATGATTTGAAGAAATTGTTTGATCCAATGTTTGATGAACACTATGAGCAAGTGCTAATGATCATCAATTTCATCAGGGGTCTGTTCCTATCCCCTCACAATGAAGTTAACCCTTCGCCTATGTCATTAAGTCAAGAAGTGCTCACGCGATCACTCGCCTCATCAACAAATCATCAATCATCGAGTGTACATCATGGAATTGTGTCTCGCACCTATGATGGAGATAATCCCTTGCTACTCCCGAAGATGCCCCATTTGAGAACATATTTGCCCCTCGATTCATCATCGAACCATCTTCATCGAGAAATTGACTCGCTACTTCAGCCTCAACAACAACCACACGAACACCTTAGAAAATGGACACATGATCATCCATTGTACAACATCATTGGAAATCCTCGCCATCCCATGTCATCTTGTTGTGCTCAAATCCTGTGGATTAGATCCCAATTATCTTATTATGGCTTTGAATTCAACAAAATCCCTCTGTATTGTGATAACAAAAGTGCCATTGATCTCTCATGCAACAACGTACAACACTCTAGAGCAAAGCACATCGACATTCGACATCATTTCATTAGGGAGCAAGTGGAAAACGGTGTGGTGGAAATTTATTTTGTGAGGACTGAATACCAGCTAGCAGACATCTTCACCAAAGCTTTTCCTAGAGAACGTTTTGAGTTTATCCTCCCACGACTTGGTCTAAAGAGTCTACAACCGAAACACTTAAACGCCTTCAAGAGGAAGAAGAGGAGTAAAGGTTTTGTTCATCCATCTCTTATAAATAGTTATTCAAAAGCAAAATACAACATTACAAAACCAACAAAAGCAAATAGAAAATATAAAATTTTCAAAATCCATAAAATTAGAAAATCTTGAAAATTTCCAAAAAAATAAAAATAAATAAATAAATAAATAAATAAAAATATTGTTATTTTGTCATGTTTTCCTTATTCGATATCATCTACGGACTTTGTGTTGATATTCAAAGAATGTCACGGGCTTTTAGATGTTCTTCGAATGTACATAATTTGTTTTATTAAAAAAAAATTGAGAGAAAGTGAAATAAAGGCTTATAGTCATTTCACTACAACCCGTTTTAAGGTAAGAACGAGCCATGCTTTATCTTATTTTTCCCATCTCATGCTCGATTCTAAAACAAATGTTTGTCACTAAACGACAAATGTTTCCTTCACAAGTATTTTTCCTTCTAAAATTCTTCCGAAAATATTTGTTATCTAATTGAAAACTAATAAAAATAACTCGGTCTCAATTTTTGAAAATCATCTGGACTTGACATTGGTCAAAATCTCTATCTCTCAATCAACAACTTATGACATTGATTGAGGGGAGAATGATTTCATTTAAATCAAAGGTTATTTGTTATACAACCGGTTCGGACCAAGGTTTATGTCATGTTTTCAAAAGATACTCAAGCATGTTTTTGGAGTTTAAAGTCTCGCCTTTAATCCTTATCGGTTAAATGTTTTCATACGCAAGTCACAATTCTTCTCAAAAGCTTTCAAAATCAATTTAAATCTACTGAGATCACAAATCTCAAATGATTTGAAAATTGTGATCGGGAGAATTTGTGATTTAAATTGGTTTAAACCGATAATTCGATAAATGGTTTTATAATGATTTACAAGCTTTCCTCCCACATGTGCCAAACGATTTCAAATTTAACATGCACATGTTGAGGGGAGCATCTATTTCAAACCAAAAAGGATTGAAACGTGATTGATTTGTTTCAATGTGCGGTTTTCCTATTATGTGCAAAACACTTTCAAATCTCTATGCACATATTGAGGGGAGCAACTTCTTGAAAACCACATCCTTTCTAAAAATTATCCTTAACAAAGTATGAAAAATACTATCTTTGATCAGGAAAGTGATGTTGATATCTTTTAGAAAATGGTTATCAAAGAAGTGAATCCTTCCTCTTGCCTCCGTGTGCCAAAACGAATTCAAATACATGATGCACATGTTGAGGGGGAGCTCTTTTTCTAAAAATATCAAAACAATTCAGGTACAAAATGCTTTGATAATATATCACAAGTATCTAGATTGATTTTCAAATGGTTTTCAATTGATTCCAATAGCAGACGAACAATACCAAATAGACCAACCAAATTTACTTTATGTATGGAGTTATAAGGATGGTTAGGTTAGGTATTCATTCCCACGATCCCGCCAGAGCCGGAGGGATCTACCGAGGGACAATCCACTAGATAGTGTAGAGTCCTTAGGTATGATGAAAAAAGGAGAAAAGTGAGATATGGGAAGAGTGCGGACTAAGAAAGAGCTAGAACCGAATAAACCCAACAAGGTTCTAGTTATGAAGTCTCGGTAAGCACTGAAGGGGTTGAAGAATGAAAAAGAATTAAATATGAAAAGGGTGAAAAGAAATAGCCCTTCATTAATTCAACCTTAGGGTAGAAACCGGGTTCAATACATATGCTACTGGTGGTTACTAAGGTAACACTGGTATTGAAGACAAGACGTCATGGACCCAGTGATGCACTGCACTAAACTTCCCAAGCTACTTTAGTTCCTCTTAAAAGGGCTTGTTTCATTCTCACGGGGAACCTACATAATCTATCGACTTTCTCTTAAAGATTGTTGATATTGAAAAAGGAGACCCTCTCCCTAGTCTCCGGCATAGGAAACCAAATGTGCACAATTAAGTCTAGAGCCAAGAGATCAACCACATTATCTCATTAGGACACAAAATTAATGAAGACTTGCTGTTTCACACAATGTGGAAAGTAAGTATATATTGAGAGTCCTACGCATTATCCTTGTGGTTTTGCCAGAACATCCGAGTGATATGTAAAAATATTCACGATGAAGATGGAAATCCTTCTAGAGCCAACATCAAACAAGCTCTTGGTAGGTGGCATGTGAGATCTACCCAATGGATCCACCATGTGACAACTGAACAGAAACAATGGGGCGATTCAAACTTATGAATCAATCCTGGTTCAGGTTATGGATTGACGGATACCTTTGAAATACCGGTCGTTGTGCTTAAAAAATTCTTTTCTTTAGCAAATCGATTGTGTATTAACATTGCAAAAATAAAAGGTGTTTATGATTGATAATCGATTTTCCTTAAAACCTTCGTTGTATTGCAAAACATTTTATTAAGCAAGACACGATTGTTTTCAAATCTCTTTTCATCAATTAGTGATCTCAAATTGTTGGTTCACTCACTCCGTTTGTCTTCTTTGAGACGTTCCGGTTTGAGAACACTAGAGCGGTTGCGAAACCCCGTCAAGGAGATTCTTGAATTATACCGATCACAGGCGTGACTTGTACCGATCAACGGGAACCGTGTGTGCGTGTACCTCAATTCAACGAAAGTGATCAAAGACACTTTCGTATGTTTTATTGCTAATCGTTGTATGCGGTGTACCGACGCTTGCAATGATCAAAATGGAGAGGTCAATCCATAGCCGCATGCTCACACAACACATTCAATTCTAAAGAAATCATGATAAGTGCATCAACGACTGATATTTTCACTCTATGCTTCGCTACCGCAAATATCATGAATCAACTAAAGCTTCCGCTACTCGATGAAAAGATTTCATGATCCGAATGTGAGCATGTCGGTCCAAATGTCACAACTTTACATAATGTCAACACCACAATGGAAGAGTCGAGATTTATGTTAGTGATGATCTCAAAGCGGGTTCAAAACTCATTATGACGTGGATCGCTTAAAGACCTCCACTTGGATTATCCAAACATGCAAAATGAAGAATCAAAAACTACAGACTCTGAGCAAGAAACATTAACAAGAATCCAAGAACAATCTTAATGTAATATCTGTTTGTATTCAATGTATTTTGAGGTGACCTCCTTGGGGAGATTGTTAGGATTTAGCAAATCCAGTTATTAAAGTGTCGGTCACCTCAAGTATATGTAATCGTTAAAAGCTCGTAGTCGTAGTTATTTAATGTTAAGTAGTATTTAGTTAAGTAACACCGTGGAGGACGGACGGGTCTTTACCCACTGTATGCCTGATCCACAGCCCGTAGGTGGCGTTTTATGTAAGACTATAAATACCCTCTACCACCCAAGGTAGAGGGTTGGAGCTCATAATAACACTTTTACTTTCTCACACTAAGTTCCCAAACCTCTTACTCTTTCTCTCTCTAAAACAGCAAGTTATACGCCTATTTGTAATCATGATTTGATGTGTTTGTGAAATCCAATATGTTACAATACCTTTCATACACTACATCAAGCTGATGATATATGAATTTATGCGTAATCACAATATTTTAGGAGACCCAATGATCCAACCATCTAGATCCCTTTATGTGTAGCACATTTAAAGATGCTAGCGCAACTTCTAATGTGCCAATTCCTAAACTTCAAAGGTTATTGGATCTTGATAAAAACAATACAAAGGTATACAAGTTGTATGTAGGGTTCGCTAGCTCTTCTATGGGAAGCTCAAAACAAAGTGGACCTACGCTAGAAGCGCATAGGGTCAAAGTTTATTCTAGCACCAAATTAGAAAATATTAAGAAAAAGGAAAAAGAAAATAAAAACCTCACACTAAGAAAACGAGAACTCAAACAAAGCTATCAATGCTTAGTGCTGAAATGGATGATGAGAGTGATGATGAATGAGAGTGATCAAGAATCTGACCCAATTTTAACGTCACTTCATATGAACATTTCACCAAGTTAAAATGAGCTACTAACCAAACCCTTTACACATATCAAATATTACGTCTTATGTGTGTTCTCAAATTTTTGTAGATTCTATAACGGGATTTAGCTTGACCATTTAGACCCAAATACCAAAAGTGTTCGAATCTATACATACAAAAGTATTTAAACTAGTAGAAGGTCTGAATGAAAGTTTTGAATTTGGGCCAAAGGGAGACACAATTTAATACTTAGAACTAACTGCCATATTAATTTCTAGTTACCAATTACAAGTATGTCTGAGATGTGGTCCAAGTAAATCACTACATCAAATCTTGAAACCGGGACTGTTTTGACACTTTAGTTTGTTTCACCAATTTGAGTGACCAAATGACAAGACCTTTTAAGAAACTCAGTATGGTTGAAAAGCTAACTCAAAGTACTTCACTCTAGGCTCAAGAATCACATCAAACATTGATTTCTGATCAAGTTATGACTCAATTGACTTGACACAAACTCAAACTCAACAAGTTGTTGGTGTTTTAAGACAACTTTACATGCACTTTTAACTAACCAAACTCTCATTAACGACCAAGACCAGCCCAAATCTCATTTTAGACATGTCTTAACATCATTTAAATACATTTTCAATGGGATATGATTCAAAAAACTAACTTTATTGCATGAACTCAAAAGTGATTAAAATAATCACTAGCTTTCTAGGTTACATTATAAGGCACTTTCTTTTACCCAATGCCCCAACCACCTAGACATGAACACAAATCATTTTTAAAACATCTTAACACAAATTTAAAGCTATTATCATAGTATCTTATTCATCAAAAAATCTCTCTTTAAGTTGCATATCTAAATCAACCATAAAAATTGCAAAACAAGGGTTTTTGGTGCAAGATATACACAAGTCGTCTTGCACCTAGTATTTTACCCCCAAGAAATCGAAAATATGATATATGAGACTTAGGGGCTATGGTGATTTAGTTTTCTTATGGTGTGCTTTGGTTGCTTTTCAAGGGTAGATAGTTGTACACAAGGTTATAAGGAATGAAATGGTGATTTTTCTTAAATAAACAAGAAAAATGGGCGGTGGTGGTGTTGTTATGTGTTGGTGTATGGCCGGCCACAAATAAAGGAGGATAGGGAAGGATAAACTTAGTTGGTGTATGAGAAGTGTGTGTGTTAGATGGTGTTTTAGAGAAGGTTACCAAATGGAATGATGGAATGTTTGTGGAAAGTATAAATTGAAAGAGTGTGTAAGTGAAAAAGAAAGGAATTGGTTCTTTTTGAGATGAGTGGGGGGGAGGAGGGTTAGACGTCCAAGATGGGGCAAGAAAATGGGGATGACATCATTGGTGATGTAATTTTTTTTGCAAGTATTGGTTATGTATTTTGTAAGAAAATAAGAGTGGTTAGTTAATTGTAAGTTAAGTGTAAAATATATAGTATAAATATTTGTAGATAAGGTAATTAAATGTGAATTTAAATATTTAGGTAAAAAAAATGAAATATATAAGTATATAAATGTGTAAGGATAGATGTATGCATAGTTAAATAAAAGTATAATTATAAAACGTAAAAGATTTACGCCATTTTGTGTTTACCGGGTGATCGTAAAAGTTTTAAATTATTAAATGTCCTAAGTTTGTAAAAGTGAGTGACTTTGATATTTTAAATTGTAGAGCATATCGTAACGTTTAAATGACGTTTTAATAAAATCGTAGGTCATAGATACGTTTGTAAGGCTAGGTTCCTAGAAAAAATAACATGTAGCACAAAATGATCGGACAAATATAATACTAACTCGATAAACATAGAATTAGCTAAAATATGTCATAAGTGCTATTGGTTGTTATCCTGAAATATGAAGTTGCCACAATATCCATCCCTTAGAGGAATTGCGTCTCGGAATTCAATTCCTCGCAGTTAACTCTAAATGGGGCAAGCTTTCCCATCTTTGAGCATAGTCGTCAAAAACCTTAAGCAAATTTTTATGTAGCTTAAGCTGAGCATCAACTTGAATATAGCTTAATCTCACATCTTATCAAACAAGAACTGTCACGAGATTAAGCTAAGTAAAAAGTTGAATCTAACCATAACCTAAGTAACAATTTAGTCAAACTTAATTTCACAACTCATCAAACAAGAACTGTCATGAGATTAAGTTAAGTATCAAATTTTAAGAAAAGAAACTCAACATCTTTGAAAAATTGTCTTCGAAATAGCTTAAAATAAACAAATCAATATTCAACACATATCAATAAATCACTGCTTACTCGAGAATAGGTGGGGGTAATTGCGCTTCATCTCGTCCTCACGTTCCCAAGTATATTCCAGTCATCATCGTGAATTCCATCGAACCTTCACGATAGGAATCTAGCTCTGCTTTAATCTCTTGATCTCATAGTCAATGATTTTGATCAGCTCTTTAACAAACCATAAGCCTTTTTAAATCCTAATCTCGTCTACTGGTATGTGTATATTTGCATCTTCTAGACATTTCTTCAGTTTTGACATATGAGGAGTGTCATGAATGTCACTTAGTTCTTGGGGTGACCTCAACCAATATGCTATGAGACCAATTCGTTTAACGATTCAAACAGTCCTACGAATCTCGATGCAAGTTTACTCCTCTTTCTAAATTATACAACACCCTTCTAATGTGATACCTTAAGTAATACCTTGTCGTTGACGTTGAATTCTAAAGGCTTGTGCCGATTATCAACGTAGCTCTTTTGGCGATCTCTTCCCGCTTTGAATTTTTTCTTGATCTAAAAAAAATTGTC
This sequence comes from Chrysanthemum lavandulifolium, assembly GCA_022545495.1. NCBI lineage: Eukaryota > Viridiplantae > Streptophyta > Magnoliopsida > Asterales > Asteraceae > Chrysanthemum > Chrysanthemum lavandulifolium. Next base: position 12,983,884 of record CM040241.1, read on the forward strand.
AGTAGTCTCCTGAAAAATTTATGATCCGATCAACTTTGTTTCTCCGACTTTTGCCCATATAATGGGTTATCAATATTTCCTTCTATATAACTGAATGGAGCGCATTTAATGCTCGAGTGGTAACAATTGTTGGAGAATTCTATCGAGGAAGGCGTGTATCTTAGTTTCCTCCAAATTCAATAATACATGCTAGATAACAATTTTTGGAAAACTACATTTTTGGTCCTCAAGTTTGGTTGATGTGCATGTGGTCCTTGTTTACTAATCCTAAAACCAACCAATCACTAAACCCAAAATAAAAAAAATATAAACCCATTACCTATCCAAATCCCTCGGTCCAAAACCACTTAAGCCCAAGTCCACCTATGGGCGCATTTAATGCTCGAGTGGTAACAATTGTTGTAAGAGAATTCTATTGAGGGAAGGTGTGTATCTTAGTTTCCTCCAAATTAAATAATACATGCCCTAATCATATCTTCCAAAGTTTGGATAGTATGTTCACTCTTACCATCAGTCTAGGGATGGTAAGCCGTACTCATATCCAATGTGTTCCTAATGCATCTTGTAGTGTATGCCAAAATCACGATGTGAACTGACTTCACGATCGGATCTAATAGTTACAGACACTTCGTGTCTTGCAACAATCTTACTGATGTAGATCCGAGCTAGCTTGTCCATATTTTAGTTCTTACGGATAGCTATGAAGTGCGTGGACTTGGATAGTCTGTCCGTAATGACCCAAATTGCATCATGCCTAGTACTATTTCTAGGCAGTTTAGTAACAAAATCTATGATTATCTTCTCCCATTTCCACTCTGGAATCTCTAGTTGTTGAAAATATCCCAAGGGTTTCTGGTGTTCAGTCTTAACCTTTGAGCAAGTCAAGCACTTGCTAACATACATAGCTATATCATTCTTTATCCCTGGTCACCAATACATGTCTCAAAGAATGTAGTACATCTTATCTGATCCCGAATGAATATAGTACTTTGTTGCATGTGCTTCATCCATGAACAAAGATCTCATGTTTCCTGCCAAAGGAACCCAGATTCGATCTACAAAGTAAAGTCCACCATCATCCTTTCTTTCCAACTTTTTGTCTAATCCTCACATCATTTATATTGGAGTGTTGAAGTCTTTGGAAGCTTCACTCTGGGATTTGAGTATCTTAGCCTTGACACCCGAATGGATCGTCATGCTCATAGCTCGAACTCGTCTTGGTTTGATTATTTCTATTTTGCTCAGTACATCAGCTACTATGTTCACTTTTCATAGGTGATAGCGAATCTTGCTGTCATAGTCACTGAAAAGTTTGATCCATTGTCTCGGACACATGTTTAACTCCTTCTGATCAAAGATGTGTTGAAGGCTCTTATGGTCAGCGTAGATAACACTCTTTGTTTGGTACAAATAGTGTCTCCAGATTTTGAGAGCAAATACCAAAGTGCCTAGTTCTAGGTCATGAGTAATATAGTTCTTCTCATGAACCTTCAACTGACCGGACGCTTATGCAATCACTTTCTTCCTTTTCATCAACATACATTCCAATCCTTAACCCAACGCGTCAAAATAAACTACGAAATCATTCGGTCCGTCAGGAAGTGATAGAATCGTTGCATCACACAACTTATCTGTCAACGTGTGAAAGGTCTCTTTTTTTTCATTGCCCCAATCAAACTTCTTGTCCTTTCGAGTCGACAAGGTAAGAGGTTTGGCAATCTTAGAAAGGTCTTTGATAACTCGTCTATAATACCCTGCCAATCTTAAGAATGAAAGAATGTTTGTTGGCATCATTGGTGGTTTCCAATTCTTAACGTCCTTAATCTTGCTAGGGTCCACATGAATACCATCTTTGTTAATCATGTGTCCGAGGAAATGTACTTCGTGAAGCCAAAATTCACACTTTGAAAACTTAGCGTACACTTTCTCTTTTTACCGAGCAACTCCATAATTAACCTCAAATGTATTTTTCGTTCTTTTTTGGATTTTGAACAAATCAGAATATCGTAAATGAAAACAATGACAAACTTATCCAAATATGGCTCGCACACGCGGTTCATTAGATTCATGAATATCGCAAGAGCATTTGTCAGTCCGAATGGCATAACCATAAACTCGAAATGTTCGTATCTAGTTCTGAACGCGGTTTTAGTAATATCAATCTCGTTCATTCTCAACTGATAATAACCAAAACAAATATATATCTTTGAGAAGTATCGTGCACCCTGTAGCTGATTAAACAAGTCATCGATTATAGGTTGGGGATAGCGGTTCTAGATCGTTAGCTTGTTGAAATCTCTGTAGTCTATACACATTCGAAATGAACTATCTTTCTTCTTAACAAACAACACTAGTGCTCCCCATGGCGAAGAACTAGTTCGAATAAAACCTTTGTCTTGGAGTTCTTTGAGTTGATTAGGTAACTCTTACATATCTATAGGTGTCAAGAGCTATGGTGATTTGGCAACTGGAATCGCTTCAAGAATTAGATGTATTCGAAACTCGATTTCGCGAGGCAGGTGTAATCCCAATAGGTGTTCCAGAAATACTTTGGGAAAATATCTTACCCTAGGTATTTCTTCTATTTTATGTTCTTTTGTCTTCATACGCGTAAGGTACTTTAGTTTCCCTTTAGGTCGCTCTCCATGAATTCTAAGTACCTCGCCGTTCGGTAATGGAAGTCGAACTATCTTCTCGTGGCAAATTATTTCGGCCTCAAGCTTTGATAACCAGTTCATTCCGATTATCACATCAAAGCTCCCATGACCGAAAGGTATTAAACTAATATCGAAAAAATAACCCTCTGAATATAGTTTGCACCCTCGAAGAATCTTATTGGTCTCTACCCTTTGAACATTTTCTACTTAAATCTCATAGCTAACATTTTGATTACAGAGTTTCCTATTTAACAGGGGCATGAATTTAGTAGAAACAATGTTATAATCGGTAACAAAATTGAAAAATATGTTATCATAATGATCTTTTATGGAAAACGTACCCGTAACGATGTTCGGGTCCTGGCAGGCTTCATTAGCACCTATAACAAATGCTCGACCCCGAGCTAGGTTGACATTGTCTCCACGATTTGGGTTGTTTCCACAAATCGCTAGGACTTGATTCAGGTTTTCAAGAAACAATTTTAGAACCCTTATGGTCGAATTTTTAGCAAGAAAATAAAACCCTAAGCTTTACAAAAAAAAATATTCAATGAAAAAAAACAAGTTTCAAGATCTAATTTACGTTTTAAGTAGTTTTAAGTGGTGTAACCCATAACATCAAATGAACGGCTCATGATGCCACTATTAGGATTTGACAATCAAGATTAACCATTAATCACCACGAGTATGCAGCGGATTAGGTCTAGATGGATGTTTAAAGGTTAACATATAAAGAATTAACACATTAATTACTAACCTTAAGTTACTTGAATTACTAAGACAAGTAACATTCTTGAATCTTGAATCTTTGAATCACTTGGATCGAAACACTAATAATGAAATTAGGTTATCTCTATCGTTGCATACATACACTTCATGAGAACATGCGTATGCTAGTACACATCACGAAAATCACCAACGAACCACGTTCTTGAAATTGCGATCAAACTATCAAATTGGAATATGGTGCCCATCGGTTTGGACAAACAAAAGGGGTGTTTTGTTTTAGCTTTAGGTTTTGGAGAATGATTAGTGAAAATGAATCACAATGATTCATTATATAGTCATTAAACTTGTTGGACAAGTTTACCTTCCCAATCCTCTTAGGGTTTACAAACCGATCGTCCCCCCCCCCTCTCCTAGAAGGTTCCGAATTTGCGTCTAAGTCTATAGTTAATTAATAATGTATAACACATATTAATTACTTAACTTAAAATACAAGTAATCAAAAACCTTCCCCTTTTTTGGTCCTTGTTCGACTGGCCTAACAAAAAAACACCCCTCGGTTTTTGTTTTTCAAGCTAATAAGTCCCTCACTTTTTATTTAAATGTTAGTTAATTAGTTATAACGTCTAACTTTATAATTGACATTCGTTTAAACATTTCATGACATAATATAATTAAAATATAATGTTTAATGTATTAATTATGTTAATTAAAACATATTTCTCGGTGTATACGTGTATGCCCCAATAGGCTCACGTATTCCCGGGCGTATAAATTACTGATTATACTTAAGAGCATAACCAATAGCTTCTACATGTGATAAGTTATAATCTAATAAATCATACTAACAGTGTTAAGCGTGTTGCAACACCAATTTGCTCCTAGAAATACTTAAGTGTGGTTTTGAAAAGCAGCTCAGTTAAACGGTTTATAAATATACATCCCTTTGTTTCAGATATCGGTTAATCTATGGCTACGGATCAACAGTCATTCCATTTGTTTAACAGTTCTGTTTCTCGTTTTACAAATTAAGCTAGATTCACAAACGTAAACAAGTATCATCTTGATTTACACTTTGGGCATGGCCATCCAAAATCTAATTAATTTAGTGAGGGGCCCATTAGTATCATACTCCAGAAGACAAGTGGAGGAACAAATTCTATTTTAACTGCACGTATCATTCACGTGCTTTACATAACATTATAGAACATTCTTTATAACTAACTTGTTCAGGATATCGTTTAACTATAGTCAAGAAGAAATATCCACACATTCAAGACCTCATTGCATCTCAAGTCTAAGGTTTGGGGAAGTCCAATATCCATAACACGTGGATAACATATGAGTTTGGCGAACACATCCTTTAATATTAATCACACAAGTGATATATTACCAAGCACTCACATTTGTATTAATTCAATAATATTCCCATACTATTGATTGACAATGGCCATATTCAGAGTAATAATTTAATTAAGCATTAAACATGCCAATATAGGAAACAGTTAATATATGAATGAAAACTTCAATTTTTTGAAATATCCCAATATCAAAACACTAAAAAATAAAATAAATTTACATGAGACTTGTAGCTTGTCCTAGTCCAATACTACTAGCATGATCAAGATGCTTGGTTAAGGAGAACACCTTAGTAAATGGATCAGCTACGTTGTCAACTATGTGAACTTTGATAAGTCTAATTTCATTATCTCGCTATAACCTTCGGAGATAGTGAACTTTCCTTTTAAAATTTTGGCACCATTCTAAGCTCCGTGCTTGTTGCTCAGAATTATTGCGTCAGTATTGTTGCACTTCATCTCCATAGGTTCTGTATTGGTGGGAACTACTCCAAGCTAATCGTTAAACTTCCTTATCCAAATAGCTTCCATTGCAGCTTTTGAAGCAGCTACATATTCAGCTTTTGTAGAAGACATTGCTTTAATGCTTTGCTTATACTCTTCCAAATTATTACACCTCCATTTAAAATAAAAATGCATCTGGTTTGTAACTTTGAATCGTCTTTGTCTGTCTGCCATGCAACATTAGTGTAACAGGTAACTCTGAGCTCTTCTTCGGGATTTCCTTCATAAACAAGAAACATGTCTTTATTATATCCGAGATACTTCATAATTTTCTTCACAGTAGTTCAGTGACTTTCACCTTGGTCTACTTTAAATTGACTTGTTAAGTTCTGAGTGAATGCAACCTCAGGTCTAGTGCAACTCACATCATACATGATTGAACCTACAGCTGATTCATAAGGAACATTTTTCATGTGTTCCGCCTTTGTAGGTGTAGAGTGTCCTTGATTTTTACTCAACTCAAGTTTTACTTGCATTAGGATACTTCGACGCTTGTAATTCTTCATATAAAATATTTTTAAGATTTTATCAATGTACGCACTTTGATAAATTCCAAGCAACTGCTTAGATCTATCTCTGTAGATCTTGATTCATACAATATATGAAGCTTCTCCTAAATATTTCATAGCAAAACACTTTCCAAGATAGGCTTTAATAGCTTGTAACATTGGAATGTCGTTTCCCATGATCAATATGCCATCGACATATAAGATTAGGAAAACACTACTCTCACTAGCCTTTCGATATACACATGGTTCACCAAGGTTTGAAAGAAACCATACTTTTTATCTCCTCAGCAAACCTTTATTCCATTGCCTTGATGCTTGCTTTAACCCATATATTGATCATTCTAGCTTGCATCACGGTTAGGACACTGTAGATTGACAAACACCTCAGGTTGAACCATATAAACCTCTTCGGTTAGGTTACTATTCAAGAAGGTAGTTTTCACATCCATTTTCTGAATCTCATAGTCATAATACGCGGGTATGGCTATAAGAATCCTAATATCTTTGATGTTATCTACATGCGAGAAGGATTCCTCATATTCTCCATCATAGGTTTGAGTGTAACCTTTGCTATAAGACGAGCTTTATAGGCGTGTACCTTTCTATCCATGTCATTGTTCTTTTTGAAGAGCCACTTGCTCCCAACAGTTTTAGTGTTAGGAGGTAGGTCAGCTTAAATCCAGACATTATTGTCTCTCATGGATTGAATTTCCATGCTCATAGCTTCAAGACATTTTTTCAGATTCAGGATTTGATAATGCGGCTTTATAGTTAGGTGGTGCACCATGATCCCCTAACACATGATCCTCTGATTTGACATTTAAACGCATCCAATCAGGTGCACGATGTGTCTTGGTGGACCTACGAACGGGAATAACTTCATCTTCAAGTTCAACACTATTATGTTCAACCATCTCAGGAAGTTGGCAAGTATTATCAGAAGGATGTGTATCTTTTTAAATTTCATTAAGTTCTAGAGTAGTCCAACTTGCTTATTGTAGGTTGAGACTATCTTCAGAGAACTCAGCATTTTGAGCAACCATAACTTTGTTCTTGGGTGGGTATTATAAGTAGTAACCCATTGTTTCTTTCGGTAACCTACAAAGACACACTCAACTAATCTAGGTTCAAGTTTGTTAGGCATGTCATGCTTCACGAGCGCCTTACTACCCCAGACCTTCAGGTAAAACGGCTTAGAGGCTTTCCCATGCCATATTTAATATGGTGTCTTATCTATCTTATTCATTGGAACCATGTTAAGAATGCGTGCAACAAACTAAAGAAAAAATCCCAAAAGGACATGGAACTGTTGTATACATCATAGTCCAAACTATGTCAAGCAATATTCGGTTTATTCTTTTAGATAAACCATTATGTTTTGGTGTATTTGGAGGACTAAGTTGTGAGACTATCCAATACCTTTTAAGATGATCCATAAACTCATGACTCATATATTCGCCTCCACGGTCTGACTGTGGAGCCTTAACGGTCTTCCCGAGTTGATTCTCAACCTCACTTTGAAAGAGTTTGAAAGTTTCAAAGAATTAATGTTTATGTTTAAGCAAATGAACATAGGCATATCGATTAAAGTCATCAGTGAAGGTCAAGAAGTAACTATATCCTTGTATTGACACAATTCTAAAAGAGCCAAATACATCAGTGTGTATGAGTCCAAGTAGATCTTTGGCCCTCTCTATTTTATACAGAAAAGGTTGTCATGGGATCTTCCCAAACACACAGAGACACAACTATCAAAATACTCAAGGTCAGTAGATTTAAGAATCCCATCATGTTGTAGCTTCTAAATGAGTTTCTTGTTTATGTGTCCAAGAAGACACTGCCACAAGAATGTAGAGTACAAGTTATGCTCGGTCCTTTTATTACTAGCAACAAACATAGAATTATTGTTTGAAATAAAACTATGCATATCAATTCCGTAAATACCATCACGAGGAATAGCATTAAAATAAATAATATTATCTTTAGAAACAGGAAGGCCATAATCCATAAAATAGTTAATAAAACCATTATCCTTCAAATGGGAAACTGAAATTACACCCCAAGTAATAATAGATGCATATTGACAATTGTCTAATATAATAAATAAACTATTAGGTAAAACTAAATCAACGCTTCTAATAGCTTCAACACTTGCATGGTTTTCATTGCCCATGTACAAGCCCAAAGCTCCAACTTTCAGTTTCCTACTTCCCCTTATACCCTGAGTGGTATTACAGATGTAAGTACCACAACCATTGTCATATACCTAAGATTTATTAAGAAAAGCATAGAGTTCTATAACGAAGATACTTGTTCTAGCGTGGCTAGTTTTATTGTTATTTTGAATCAACTCATTTAAATAGGCATGACAATTCCTCCTTCAGTGGCCCACTTAATTAAAGTGATGGCATGCCATGTCTTTAGCAGGGTGCTCCTTCTTTGGTAGAGGGGGAATCTTTAGGTTGGGAGCATATGTGATCCTAGCTTTGCCATTATTATGATTCTTGCCTTTAGCAACAACATTTTTTTGGATAAAAGGTCAATGACCCGGTAAATATATTACCCCAAAAAACGTTTAAGTACAAAGGATATGGTTGAATCCCATATCTCAGCCCGTTACATAGGCCAAAAGCTTACATAACAAGATACTTCCTATTATCTATACAAGAAAATAAACCACTAGTCAAAAGATAACATTAGACTCCTATGAAAACAAAATTACTTCTTACCAAGGCCTTGGAGCTTGATACCATATGTGTCATAATAAGCATCCAAATTCCCTGGAAGAGCGTAGACTTGATCCGCATAGTCATCATTATCATAGACATCATAATCATCTTCACGATCATGACCACCACCAAATAGGTTCATTGACTCATCAAAAGTGTTCACAACCTCCTCTTCATCACTATCAAAGTCAACAATCTCTCCCACCTTAGAGAATGGGTTAACCCTATTTGTAGAAGAAGTATACGGAAAATACTTTTTATTACCTAGATAAACAAACTTTTTAATAGGATTACCATCACCATCAACAGGAGTAGCTTTCCCATCAATAAGAAGCTTTTAAAACTCCCTACTTTTCTCAACAACAGGGGTAGGACCAACCTCGTTATCTTCCATTGAATCACATACAAGCGGTTCTTGTGATACATTATTGGCCTTAAGAGACCCAACCTCCTTAGCTTCCATTGTACTTCCAGAATCCACTACATCATTAGGAGTGCCACATTCATCAGTATTGATCATATTAAGCGCAGCAAAAGGATTAGATGTAGAAATCTTCTTCCCACTCGTACTAGCCACATCCGCGGCCTTCTTCTTAGTGTCATCTATCTTCTTAGGTTCAGGAGGAAGCGATTTAGGCTGATAACGGAAATTCATACCCAAGGCAGGTTTAGTAAATCCACCTTTACCCGGAACATTATGACCACCATTCTTACCCCTATTCTTGTTACTGACCATTTGAAAACCATCATTAACACTCTGTGTAGGCTGAGTAGGAGGTGGGATAGACTTAAGACAATTACCAAGAGTATGACCAAAAAGCTTCTACGTATCATCCCTTGGCGGGTTCTATTCGTATTCAATCCGGATCTTTTCAATAGTAGAACCCTATCTGCCCGAACTTCAATCAAGCACCTAGCAAAACTACTTCGGCCCCAAGAATTCAAGCACATTTTACTAGTGTAAGAATCTAAAATTTTCGGCTCATCAATCAATGTAGCAAGGAGACTGAGACCCTCATCAAAGAACATAGCAAGAGGAACATCATGAAATTTAACCCACACCAGAATGTTAGTTAAATCTTCTTTAAGTAGATTAGTATTCAACGTCCGAGTTTTAAGAATAATTGGCACATTCCTAATCATCCACGGTCCATTTTTCAGAACATCATCAACACCTTTACGAGTCGAAAACTTAAAGAAAAAGAACCCCGTAGCATTTATCATAACCTTTTGAATACCATACTTTGCCCATGTATTACGAATATAATAATCAACAACCGGAAAAGCAATACGTATACCAAGAAAATAACCATGAAGGGTATTCTCAAATTTAGAGTTTACCTACTCAACGACTTTCATAGGAACTGAAAGATCCACCCCATTAGACTTGTTACTACATTCCAACCTACGAAGCAACATTAGTACCACTGTCCACATTCTCCGCATTCGTTACTTCAACACCGCGCATATCCTATTCAAACGTCTTACATCCCTCCAAAACAATCGGATCAAGACAAGAATTTGGCTCAGCCTCATTCCTACTCGTATCAACCTGACCACCAGCTCCCACACTCCTATTAAAGGAGGATAATAAAGCATTAGCTGTATCGGGACTAGTTTGGGCAACATCAATAATGATATTCGTAGCAGATTTCATAGTTACTCCAACATTTGATTTAGGTTATGTAGGAACATCATTAGATTTAAAAATAGGGACACTAGCATCATCAACCTTAGAAGGAATCAAATGAGACATGAAAACCCTTCCCGCACTTTGTGTAACACGAACTCCATTTCCATCCAAGCATATTTTCATTAAGGGCTTGGGAAACCAATTCGCCAAGTTGAGGTGTCAATGTAGTAGCGAGCACCATCGTTCACAACATCAATCGCTTTCAAACGATTCATGCGAGCGTCCAACTTATCAACATTAACCATCAAAAGTGGCATAGTATTGTTCTTCTCTCCCTTATTGACATCATAACCACCTTAAACCCAAAGCCAACTAGATCGCATACAACCAGTAACAAGAAGAAAGTATTGTCGGATCTTCAAATCCAAACGATTAAAACCCTAGTTTTAGCAACTAGGGATTTTAAGCCTTATAATCGCAATGATTAAACCATGATAAAATGATGACGTCCCAATCAGTTCAAAGATTAATAATGATAGGATATTAAAAATGAAGAACCGAGTAAGGAATCCTAAAAGCGAATAAATGAAAACCCTAAGAAAAACGATGATGAATAAACTCTAACCAACAGATGCAGTAACGATTTAATGCTAAACAGAACTCTAGCAGGAATTCATTAAAGGAACGATTGATCAGAAGAGAAAAAAGTGATCGCAAATTTAGGGTTTTTTAGGAATCGGTTTTCTCCAAAATCGCCACATATATGGGAGAGGATTTTTCTTTGTTTTTTTTAAAGAATCGGTTTAATCATAGAAACAACATGTAATTTCTTGTTTTGGTTATTTTTCTGGATCCTCCCTGCTTTGATCGCAAATACAACAGGGGCAACATCTTTCTTTGGAAGCCATGGTTCATTTAACTTGAGCATGGCATGTAGCTCATTTATTGTCTTCCTCATGCTATGCATATTGTAGTTCTGCACTAAGCTTTCATACTCCTTAGACAGAGAAGTAAGAATCAAGCTCACAGCAAGGCCTAATGACATGGGGTGACTAAGGCATTGCAGATTATCTATATAGCTATTCATCTTGAGAACATAGGAGCTAACACATTGACCCTCTACTTCTTTGCAAGCGTGAAGAGCCTTCACAGAGTCAAGAAGTTTCGAATCTGCTTGTTGTGAAAACATAGTTTTCAACTCCTAAAGCATGTCATATGCACCGAAGTGCTCCAGATTCATGCTTACGAGCATAAGAAAATCAATTTCTTTGGATGCCTTAACCCAACGAGTATGGGCAACAAGTTCATCAACAATCATAGGCTAGGAGCAGTAGGGACAGGAGGAACAAGTATGTGCTGCTCCAAAATAGTATTCCTTAAACATGGCTATGAGAACAATCCTCAAGTTACGATACCAATCGAGGAAATTTGGTCCATAAAGTTTTTCTTTTTCAAGAAAAGACTTGGAAATCAAATTGTTGATGGTTAGACCAGCTAATGCCATCTATAATTAAACAAAGTTCAAAATTTTAGTATATTTGATAATTAATTCTTTTAAAAATTAACTACCCATGTTTTATAGAAAATAATTAATTTACTAAAAGACGAGATCGCCTTTGAACTCCTACTCATCACAATAGTCTGACTACTAGTAAGTCTTGCGGGTGCAAGAGATAGCGTTGGCGATAATTGCATTCTGAGTGCAATTTTAGATTTATGAGACTCATGGCACTAGAGTACAAGCTCATATTGTCATACATGTTTTGTCTCATCTTATGCCACGAGTCGCATGTCCGGATCGGCTGACTCGACTAAGTCATCCAATCCAAGAACGCACGAAAAGTATCATATGATTGTCCTATAGAAAAAAATTACCTTGAGTTGCAATTCACATGAGACTGTCACATAGTGAAAAACAATTGCAATTGTTCTAGAAAAATTGGATGGCACAAACTTAAATTTCACATTGGGTATCAAGTATGTTTTGATAAATCATGTATCAAAAGTGTACGAATAAGAATGCACACATTTTTGTATCATAAGTTTGCAAAAAAAATCCAACTTTTAAAATGCACTATTATCATCGGAAAAAAAATTAAAAAATGTCCAAACCCTATATTGTACTCTGCAAGAGTCAAAAGACCTAAGTTCTTCTAATAATTCCCTCATATGTCGAAGCATGTAGTTGGGCGAGAAAATATTAAAGGCCACGCAACCCCTAGACCATGTTTTGATAACTAATGTACTTGTGTATTCGTCTTATGGAAAAAAAATTAGGGTAAGTAAGCCTGGCCAAATGCGTTATAAACACACAAGGCACTTGGTTAATCAAATATTGGTCACTAATAAACTTAATGAGTTGCAAGTTAGTCGTAGGAAGCAGAAACATTATGAGATGTAAGCTCAACCGAAGATGATACATAAAATTCGCAAAACATAATTTAATGTCTCTTTTAATTTAAATAAATCTTTTGCACATATAGATCAAGTCACAAGGAAACAAGTATAAGCAAATAAAACAGACAGAAATAGGAAATGAGATGAAGACAAACTCTTATATAAATCAATATACAAGTAAATCCATAACAAATAAGATCTCGAAAACCCGTTTTTTGAGTCTTCCCCAACTTTTAAGGTAATCAAAAACCCCTACCTGTTGTCGATAACTCTAGAAAACTAGTGCCATATGCATCGAGAAACTCGATTGCAAAGGCCTTGATTATCGTATAAGTCTTCCCTAAAGAATTAACTATTTAATTAATATCTCGAAACATAAGATTCACTTGGCTTACGATCCATGACAAGTATGCATGTACTTGGCATGGATTATAACTAATAACACATAAAATAAGCCAAATAAAATTAAAAAATTGTAACTTGTAAAAATATTTGATTTTAACTACGTAAATTACTAGATTCAATGTTTTCAAGAAACATTTTTAGGACCCTTAGGGTCGATTTTTTAGCAAGAAAATAAACCCTAAGGGTTACAAAAAACGATTCAATAAAAAAAAAGTTTTAAGATTTAATTTACGTTTTCAGTAATTTTAAGTGGTGTATCCCATAAACATCAAACGACTTGATCATGATGCCACTATTGAGATTTGATCATTAATCACCACAAGTACGCAACGGATTGGATCTAGATCGATGTTTAAAGATGAACATATAAACATCTAACACATTAATTACTAACCTTAAGTTACTTGAATTACTAAGATAAAGTAACACTTCGTGAATCTTGAATCTTTGAATCACTTGGATTGAAACACTAATAACCAAAGTAGGTTATCTCTATCGTTGCATACCTATACTTCATGAGAATATGTGTATGCTAGTACACTTCACAAAAATCACCAACGAAGCACGTTCTTGGTTTTGTTTGGAAATTGTGATCGAACTATCACTTTGGAATAGGTTGCCGATCGGTTTTGCACAAACAAAAGGGGTGTTCCGTTTTAGCTTTAGTTTTTGGAGAATGATTTGTGAATAATGAATTACAAGGATTCATTATATAGTAATAAACTTGTTTGACAAGTTTGGCTTCCCAATCCTCTTAGGATTTACAAACCGATCGTCTCCTCCCTCGTAGAAGGTTCTGGGTTTGCGTTTAAGTCCCTAGTTAATTAATAATGTATAACACATATTAATTACTTAGCTTAAACTCCAAGTAATCAAAAACCTTCCCTCTTTTTGGTCCTTGTTCGACCGGACTAACAAACAAACACCCCTCTTTTTGGTCCTTGTTAATTAGGTATAACGTCTAACGTTATAATTAACGCTCGCTTAAACATTTTGTGACATAATATAATTAATCTATAATGGTTAATATATCACTTATATTAATTAAAACATATTTATCGGTGTATACGTGTATGCCCACAATAGGTTCACATATTCTCGGTCAGATAAATTATTGATTATACTTAGGAGCATAATAGAATGGTTTTACAATCGTATTTGAGTTTCGAGTTTTGTTTCTTTGTATTGTTGAAAGCTTCAATGCTTGTTTTGAATCTGAGGTGGATGGGTGATAATGGCAGCGACACAAACATGATTTTTAGAGCGAAGTTAGGATATAGTTTTTTACCAATATTGAAGGAGAAATGTATACCAAGATTCAAGAAAGTTATCATAATGGAAATGACTAGCTTTGAAGTAGCAAATCAAACTTACCTAGCCGCCGAGTGTGGTATAGTTCTCGATGTCTCTACTCGGTCACTCTTTTTGGTCCCCATTCCTTCCACAACCGGACGGACTCCTTTATTATCCTTCCGCCTAGCAAATGGCTAGGTTTTTTTTTCTCGATGACCCAACGGTAAAGCTTAGCCTTTTAGAACAAAAGTGCCTAGAGGTCTTGGGTTCGAACCCTCGAGAGAAAATTAATCTCGACACACGGAGGTTCAATCAGCGCCAATTCCGGGTTATCCAAAGGGTAGTCACCACGGATTAGTCGGCTCGCAATGTCAACTCGAAACCCATATATATATATATATATATATATATATATATATATATATATATATATATATATATATATATATAGTGAGGATCAAAAGTGGATTTTTTAATTAGATGCGGATGTGCGGATTGATCCGGACCGCCCATTTTGATCTCGATCTTGACTTTTGTAAAAAGTCAAGATCTGCTTCCATATTCACGGTACCAATTGACCATGTAAACGATTTTTTGATTTTTTCCATTCGAGCGATCCTTACTAAGGCTATCTTCTTTCATTTTTTTATTTTTTCAGATTTTTATGAGCACTTTTTGTTTTTTTGATTAAGAGTCATACCGTGATATTAACGATATTATGAGTTCTACTGTGATATTAACAATTTTACTTAATATCTGTTGGAATCACTCCTAAACAGTATTTCAAGTATTTATATTCCATATGTAATAGGTAGCTTATTATGGCCTTTATGTTTGTTTAAGGTCAAGCTTATGTAGAAGGCCCATAAGCTTAGGCCCAAGCCCACATAAGAAAGGAAGGGAACTAGGAGTGTTGCCCTAGCTTCCCTCCTATAAATACTCTTGTAAACCCTCATTTGAGGGTTGGTTGTTCAAGTTATTCTTTCACTCATGCCTCACGCCTAAACCGTATTATTACTATCGTGTATGTGTGTTTATAACTTGTTCATCCGCCTTCATCTCTTTCTCTATAACTTGTGTTTGTAAAACTAGTGACCTAACAGTGGTATCAATCGCCAAATAGTTGGGTGTACTCGTTTGTTTTTGAAGTTTTTGGTTTTGGGTCTTACGCGTAAAGATAACGATTCTTTGCTCTATTAAAACTTGTTTTTACACTTTTTAATCCAAGATTCTTGTACTTTCAACGCTTTTAAGGTGTTAAAATACTTGTTTTTGGCAAAAGTTTCAAACTTTATGCGTGGATCATTGTTTTGAACTAGTTTTTATTCGTGGGTGTATTTCTACGCATAATCTGCTTTGAGAGCTTTGGATCATCAAGTTTCACACTTTTGTGTTATTTTGGTGTTATTGAAGCTATTTCATCACACAAAAGCGGTTTAGAAACATCTTTGGGCAAAATCAAAATTACGAGTAATCCTACGCTGCATCGAAACCCTAAAATTACGCTGTAAGATTTTCCTTGGTTTGATCTTCATTTTCTCGGTTTATTCCGTGTTTTCTTACTTGGATAAGTCCGAAAATACGACTTTGGATATCTTTTGCAAGTGTGATAGTGTAAAAGATCATTTGGGCAAAACCCTAAACTTACGCATAAGATAAACTTACGCGTAGAAATCCTACGCATAAGATTCACTTTACGCCAGAACTTGATCTCACGACAAGGTAATCCCACGCCTACCTTTCTCGCCTAACTTTTGTCTACGATAACTTTAGTGTTTTTCCCACTTACGCGTAAGCTAAAACCTACACGTAACTCCTTATTGTTACGCCAGTAACTTTTGTGTTTTACGCATAAGTGCTACTTGGTTTCTTGTTTTCTCTACGCCTAAGGACACTTCATCAACAAAGGTTCATTCGACTACAAAGATCCATTTTTTACTACACAAGTTTAACAACATGTCTCAACCACCATACTCTAACTATTTTCCTCACACTTATAATCATCAACAACAACAACAATTAACTCCACAACATCAACAATGGAATCAACAACAAGCTATTTATCAACAACAATTTAATCAAAGAATATACTCCACAACTTGGTGCAATTCCACAACCACAAATAGTTCAACCACCACCAAGCCTTCAAGTTCAACCCTACACAAACGATTTCAATCAACATCCATCAAGGAACACTATGAAGGAACCCACTTGGTTTGCAAAGATGTGTGAAGCTTTAAGCACCAACAATCAATTCATGAAGTCGGATCACTGATAGACCTCCAATGCTCACTCCAGAAACTACGATCAATGGGTGATAAGGTTCTTTAGGTTTTATGATCCAAGAAGCCACATGGAAAGTTCTTAAAGAAGGTTATCTTAGAAGGTCCATTTGAGATGCCCTCCGTCATTGTACCGGAGATCCAACTGCTCCACCAAGAGATGAACAAACCAACATTGCTACGGTTGCAGATCTTAATGCTACGAAACTTCTACACTATGAAGTCGATGAACTTGCAATGGAATACATCCTCTTAGGATTACCAAACCCAATTCTTCGTAGTGTTGATGCTCAAAAGACCGCACAAAAGATGTGGGATCATATTCGCCTTCTTATGGAAGGATCAGACTCAATCGGGAGGATTTAGAATCCAAAATTTACTTGGCTTATGAACACTTCATGATTGAACCCGAGAGACACTAGAGTCCTATCATCATCGATTTTCGACATCATCAATGATTTAGATAAACACAACATCATCATGCCAAGAATTGCGTGAATACTAAGTTCCCGAGTAGTCTTGGTCTAGAATGGGAGAAGTATGTCATTTTTCTTCGCTGCGAAGAATATGCACCATTCTATTTATGGATTGTTGTACGATTACTTGAAGCCTCATGAAAAGGAAGTTGATCGGGAAAGGATTCTCCGTGCTCAAATGGCTAAACAAATACATCCGGATAATCAACAACTTGCCTTGTATGCTCAATGAATTATCCTCTCAACCAAAGAACTCAACCAACTCGCTTCAAACACACCTTCACAAAGAACAACCTCAACAAAATCAATCGGTTCCATACAACAACAACAATGCTCAAGCATATGTCGTTGAAGCAACCGAGGAAATCGATCCGCTCAAGCATTGCAACAAGGATTTGTGATGATTGCTAATGCTTTTGGCCGTTACACCAACAAATCCAACAATCGATTCGCTCCTCATCTAACACACGGACTCAAGTCATGTGAACAATGGACGTGTTGAAGTTCGTAATCGTGATTATGGTCGCCGATGGCGGGTGGTCAAGGGTTTAATGTTGTGGTAGGAATAACAACGAGCTCAAGTGGTGGAACAGGAAATGCTCGTAATCGGTTAAATGGTCTTAGATGCTACAACCGCAATGAGAAGGACACTGGCTAATGCATGCCCAAAGCCAAGGACTAGGGGCGCTTATTTCAAAGAGGCTTTACTTTTGGCTCTTAAGGATGAAGTCAGGATCTCTCAGACATAAAGAACAGAGCTTTATGGCGTATGCGACTCGAGATGATGATATGGAGGACTTGCAGCCAATGCGCTTTTATGTTGATGGCTAATATGCAAGAGTTACACATGAGTGAAACAAGCCCAGAGTGACAATCGATGGCTTGTCTCAGTGCACCGAACAAACCATCATCATATCTCGAACTAATATCTCCATCAATATCGAATCCAAGACGGCTCAGATTGTTCAAAATGAGTCATCTACATCTCATTCTCGACGATTAAATAAACCCGTAGTTACATTTGACGATCCAGATGACCTTATGGTTTCCCTTGATAATCAAATTGACTCGTGGTTATACTTGAGGATCTAAATAATGATCATGTGGTGACTCACGTTGAACACGATGAACCGCTGCCTCATCCGATCTTGTTTTGTTACTTAAAGACCAACAATCCCAAATTGTCAAATGTGTTGCATTAAATAAGGACTTAAAAGTAAAATGCATCATAACCAAGGACTTTGAATGCTTACAAATGCAACTCAACTTTTTCAAAACTCAAGAAAATCAGGAAAAAGGTTTTGAAGCCGCTTTGCAAAATCTCATCAAACGAAAAATATTTAGAGAACAGATGCGTGATCTAGCGCCTCGAAGAATGCTTTGTTGTCCGAATTAGAACAATCAAACATGAACATAAAAGCAAATTAACGCCTCACCTTAGAAAATCAAAAGCTAAGGTCGAGTTGTTAAATTGTCAAAACAGCCTCCGCATACAAAAGCATTCAACAAATCGGGTAGATGACCTTCTAGAAGAAATTATCGGCTTGCAAACAAACTTAAAGAGCTTAAAACGTTGTTT
>CM040241.1:13002531-13193146 GCA_022545495.1 Chrysanthemum lavandulifolium
GTATCATACCCAATAATTGCTCGAATAGACACAACATGTGTGAGGGGTAGTTTTGTCAAATCGTAAAATCAAAAGTGACTCATGAAAGGGTAATTTGGTAAAATGACAAGTCGTGTGATAGACTTTGTCTTGTAAACGCGCTTTGTTGGATTGACCTAGCTATCAAGGAACCTATTGGTGACCCAAAACTTGTATGGACCTACCCAAAACTACCCCTACGCCACGTAACACCTAAATTATTAACACATCATAAAACCCTACAAGTTTTAACGAGTGAAATTTTGGGTTAAGGTCGGTACCAAGTTGACTAATTATTTGTCACTATAGATATTCATAGACACGGTTAAGGTTTGTTTTCAGTTGTGGACTTAGAGGTGTTACAAAACAGTTACGAAATTTTGTTTTTTGATACTAATTCTCTTTAAAAAAATCATGAAATCGTTTAAACGCGTTTAATACATGTGTGTTTCCGGTAATTATATTTACTCATGACCATTAACAAGTGAAAAGTATACTTAATTTTTTATAGTAGTGTCTCAAGTTCAAATTTTGATAGGTACAAACAATCTTAAATGACCACGCCAACCTCTTGAAAAGGGAGGGCTTTACCTGGTTTGAGTATGTGTGGCGGTGAGTTCAAACCCCATTGATTATTCGGCCTTAAGGTCGGAAATCATGGTTAACAAAAAAAATATAAAAAATAATAAAAAAAAATACATTATATTAATTAATCATTTTAGCTGAAGAATGACCGATAACATATTTAACAACTCTGAAAAACATTACATGCACAAAAAATAACTTAGATAAGTTGAGTGCCTAAAATTCGGGGTATTTCTCTGTTGCCTCTACTCGTAAGGCGATAGATGATAAAAGACTTCCGGTTGTCAACTCTAAAACTTGATGGATTAAATCTGTTCCCATCAAGGTAAATGTTCACGCATGGAAAGTCAAGTTGGATGCCTTACCAACGAGGTTTAATATATTCCTCCGTGGTATTGTGTTAGATTCTATCTTGTGCCCTATTTGTAATACTGGCGTGAAGTCTTCTAGCCATCTCTTCTTCACGTATAATTTGGCCAGACAACTTTCAGGTAAGATCTCTCAATGGTGGGTTACCCTTTTTTGTCGAAGTTAACTCCTATGATGAATGGCTCTCTTGGCTCGTGTCTTTGCGGCTCTCCTCCAAACACAAATCGATTCTTGAAGGCGTTTTTTATGTTATGTGGTGGCACCTTTGGTCATACTGGAACAAGTTACTTTTTGATTCTAAAATTCCTTTGAAGGCGATGATTTTTTATGACATTGTGTCTAGGTCGTTTTATTGGTGTAGGTATCGATGTAAAGCCTCGTTTAGTTGGAACGATTGGCTTAAAAACTCATATCTTGTTTCCTAGTAACTCTAGCTCCTTGCTAGTCTCTTGTTTTTAATAAATTGTTGTTTCAAAAAAAAGTTGAGTGCCTAAAATTTAAGTTAACCTATACCGTGATACATTTTTATTTTGCAATTTGCCCATTATAGTATGGTGTTGCCTCTTTTCTTTTTGGATTCATAGCTTATATTCATGTGTTCGTATTTTATACTACCTCTATCTCATAATTATTGTCTAGCATTGATTATTAAAGTCTTTATTTTGCAACTTTGACTTTAAATATTTTTATTCGTGTTATATAATACTTGATGAAAATTATACCAATGAAAATACATTTAAAACTCAATCCATTCATATATTTTACATCAAGTAATATATAACGTAAATAAAAATATTTAAGGTTAAAGCTGAAAACTAAAGACTTATTAAAAAGTCAATACCGGAAATAATTATGGGACGGAGGGAATATTCACTTACAGTAATAAATCTTACAAGCTATGTTTTGTAAAATTGTAATTTGCTCCATCATTTTGCGGTTATACAACTTCATCTTTTGGATCAAACCTGTTAACTAATATGCAATTTTTAACCAAACAATTTACGATGTATAACGAAAATACATGTTCATTTCTTAGGAACATGTACAGGCTTTGCTTTTGAAAACAAACGTAGACAACGATGACGTCGATTACAATTTAGAAGACGAAAAAACTTTACTTTATACAAATTTTCCTATAGTCAAGGACATGTCTTAACTTGTTGCTCTTGTTTTTACTTCCTCTAAAATGAATGTAAAACACCAGTTGTAAGAAACTGATGTTACAATTAAGAATACGACACAATCTAACACTATATCAATAGGGACAAGTTTCAAACCTCGAATTCTCCTAAACAATAAAATTTTATCATTTGTATCTTCTTATCTAGCGTCATCATACCATCATGTGTACATGAGCTTCAATTCTGATCGATCATCTTCCTAGCAATTTCGTTATGCACTGAGTATCACGCCTACTAGGGTGCAAAGGGATAGGACACAACAGTACTCATGAACGCTCGTACAAGGATTTATAATTATCATACGTACTTATATGCTGATAGTTTCACAGTTAAGCAATAACCAATTAAAACCGATACATTCGAATTTCTCACGTGTTACTGTTCTTTCCTGAGATTTGACAAATGAAATAGTAAATATGTAATAAGAACAAGTAATATCGGAAAATTTTCAAGATAGAAAATGAGTCTTAAAATAATTACTCTTTTCATCTGAAAATTATCCGTTTTCAAAATGCAGACACCTTTAAAAAATTACAATATTCAACTTTAGAAAACTTTTTGATCTATTAAAATTTAACAACCATAAATAACAATTTGGTTTTGATATTTAATTTGAGTTAGAATGAATACCAGAACAATGTTTAAGTATAATACCCTCCACCGTCTCAAAATAATTGTCTAGTTTCGACTTTTTGAATACTTTCTTTTTTAATTTTGACTTTAAGCATTTTCGTTTGTGTTATATAATACTTGATGAAAATTATATCAATAAAAACACATTTATATATTTTTCATCAAGTATTATATAATACAAAAGAAAATACTTAATGTTAAATTTGAAAAAAAAAAAAAAAAGACGTTAAAAAGTCAAAGCTGGACAATTATTTTGAGACGCAACTTTGAAGCTAGAGTTGTATACTTGTATATATTTGTGGAATGTGACACTCTAAAAAGGACAAGTTTGTTTTTTAAATACAAAAAAAGTATTCTCTTTTGTACTACATATTAGCTAATAGCTATAACAAGAAAGATTTGACATTAATATCTACAAGTAACATAGTTCAATTCCTCAGGTACTTCAAAACATACAGCTGCTTGAGGTTGTTATTTTTGTTTTTTCTCTTTACTTTCATCCAAGCATAGATATATTTGGCACACAAGAACTTTGGTTCAACAATTTCAATAATTACAACCCTTTGTTGCATCAAGTGATGACTCATCTAACCACCACCGGGGACGGACCCAAAATTTTTAGCAGGTGTTGCATATAAATTTTCGAAAGAATCTTGCACAAATTTTCTTTTATCACAAGTAATAAAATTTGCACTATAAAGAATTTTGGGCTAAACTAAAGTTGCACCATAAAGAATAAATAATGAAAGTAACACAAATATTATTGGAGATTGCACATAAAAAAACAACACTTTTCAAATTAGTTTACACTTTGTGATTCCAAATCAGGTCCCATGTCACACCTGGCTCTCATGTAAATACGTTCCTAGCCAACACTAAACTAATCTAATGGTAAGGTGTTCAAATGTTCTCACAAGAAGTTTTGGACTCCAACTTCCTTATGTAGACATTTTAGGGGTACGTGGTCACGAAAATAGTTCAGAAACGGTCACAAAACACCCCATTTAAGCAGTGTGCATCTAACTCAAACACTTACCTCATCCGTTTGCCCGTTTTGATGACTCTATCACATTCGTTATCGTTAAACGATACAACTACGTTAGATACAATACATTCGCTTAGTCTACCAATAATGCCACATTATATATCTTTATCACGAAACGAAAAAGTTACACTACACGAAGAGTCCTAGATTGCGACATTATCTAGCTTTATCAAGAGAAAGATCTGGTTATCATTATACGTAGACAACTAAGTCTTGTTTTCTCTCCATTAGAAATAGGATAATACCAAGATTCCATGTTCCATTTTGGAACTTGTGGTTGTGGTTTTGGTCTTCAATGGTGTTGTGGTGCTTTTGATATTTGCCAATGTGATGGATAGCTAGGTGAGTGGTCTCTCTAACAACATGATCCATTATTGCACATGTAGATAGATATCACACAAGTTGGCTTTAAAAGATTGAATTGAATTGAATTTAGTGTATACTATTTACTCACTAAACTGTGTAATTCACATGTCAATATGTATGATCAGGGACAGAATAGACTAAATATGATTGGATGCACAAATTTTTTTTGTAAGTAAATGTGCATTTAGGAAAAATCTTTTTTTTTTTTTTCAAAAATTAATACTACATCGAAAAAAATCCATATGATTCTTAGGACACGCAGGAACCCTCTGGTCCCTGTATGTGATCCATAAGAAGTTATTGGTTCAAATCTGGGTGGAAACATAAGTATGATATTAAGTGTACAGTATGTCCGTTAATCGTTGATTATCAAATAAAATGCAATGAGTCAACAATAGTCTTACTTTAATTTTACTTAAATTTTTTACAAGTACGTGTTCGTTATATGTCATGAAATCGACAACCAGAACAAGTTCAAACGATCATGATAAAATATTATCTAACTTATAAGTTGCAAGTGTCAAATTTTTTACAAGTACGTGTTCGTTATATGACATGAAATCGACAACCAAAACATGTTCAAACGATCACGATAAAAGATTATCTAACTTATAAGTTGCAAGTGTCAAAATGGATGTCACAACTTATAGTGAGTAGGCATACCAATTGATACTTTTACTAAAAGTAGTAAAGTTGTACCATGGTAGTTAAGTTGGGTGAGATTGGATTGTATCATACGTAAAAATAAAATGTCACAAATGTTAGTTTTGAAAAGCTTTTTAGAGAATAATATTCTTACTTTGATGTTCTATGTATACAAGTAACTTGAATCAATCAAACATTGAATTGAAATGATTAACACAATAATAGGCAATAAGCATATTTGAGATTATTCCAAAGTCCAGCATGTTACTTGTCACACTTACGAATAAACGATGGTCCTCGATGACGGCGACATAAAACGAGAGACCTAATTAGCCAACCTAAATGATGTTTGTAAACGAGCTTGGGCTTGTTCTTTATTTTGACACAGAAAACATATATATATATACAGTTTTGTTAAGGTCTACAAATGAAGAAACAACTTAGATAAGTTGTTATTTTGTACATAATGATATTGAAATCTTATTGTAATCAACCTTAGCCTTGATTTACTTAAGAAATTTACATATCTTTACCCTAACATTATGCGAGTAATTTATCAACTAAAAGTTTGAGGATTTAAGTGCTGAAATGCATGATGTATTAGTGTAAGGGACTGACCCACTTGAGAGTCGTGTCACACCTGATTTTGAGTCACAAAGTGTATTTTGTTTGCAAAAAGTGTCAATTTTTAATGCGTACAACCCGACAATAATTTCTGCTAATCTATTTCTCTACAGTCCAACTTGAGTTTAGCTAAAAATATTATTTATAGTGCAAATTTTAGTACTTGATTAAAAAAAAAAAAAAAAAAAAAAAAGCGCAAAAACCTTTCCAAAATAAAATGTGTAACACTCGCCTCAAAATCCTAAGTCCGTCCCTGATTACTGTATTAGACATTTAGACGTTTAATATAAAGTGTCTTATTGAAAGAAACTTTTTTAATACAAATGAAAAGTTGCAATATTTTGGTGGATTGGATCTTCATAATGGGTTTATAAGTCATTAAATATTGCCATATTTGATATGGGCCTTGTTATATTGTTTTTTATAAATATGGGCCTGATCCAAGATTGTTGTCTTCATGGAAGAACTGGTGAATCATAAACGAAGTTATAGCATGTTAGATTTGAGTTTGTAATTGTAACCACTATTTGTGATGGCATGATCAACATATTACAAAGTAGATCTTTCTTGTTTAATCATCAGTATAAACAGGTTAAGATGTAGATTGCATATAGATGTACGTATACGTTGATGATATCTTCCGTCATCCGTCTATTAGTGATTTACTCTTTTTTGAAACCATTGAGTTTCGACAACAAGTGTTGTTATTAGCCATGAATAAGATGATTTAATGATTACGCGCCACGGTTTGAGTTGTTCAAATAATTTCTAGACCGGCGCATTTTTATGTGATACTCTTACAATGTATTCGATAACTCTAGACTGTATTCGAGATCATTGCCCTAATCATACTTTATGCACAAGCAATATAGAAGGTTAGTTGGAAAGAACAAAAAGATTTGATGATAAAAATAACTATAAACTATAGCTTTAAGTCTTTTAGCACATTAAGCCCATTCCAATAATAGAAAGGGCTAGTTGGTGAGGATATGGGACAAAACACAATCTTAAATGTGTGTGTATAGTTTGGAACATATCGAATTTGTAAGGATATGGTGTCATACAATTTGGGAAATGAGTTGGTTCCACTAGTTCACACCATGTGCACCTTAATGCCCTCAACATTGTCCCTCTCCTCGTGTGCAATGTTTTATAATTTATACAGTTTCATTATTTTTATAAACTAGAGTAAACTGCAAAAATCGTCCATGTGGTTTGGTTATATTGTAGACGTAGTCTTTATTTTTTCGAAAGTGCAACGATCGTCCTTGTAGAGAACTTTGGGTTGCATATTCGGTCCTGGTCGAATTTAAATGACTAAAATATCCTTTGAAAGAAGACAAGTGTATTTTAGTTATTTCAATTTAACCAATGATGAAATTTGCAACTCAAAGTTTCACACAAAAACGGTGCATGCACTTTCGAAAATATAAGGGTTGCGTCTGCAATTTAGTTAGCCAAACCACGTGGACGATTCTTGCAGTTTACTCTATAAACTATTTTGTCAGTCATGAAAAGTAGTAAAATTATTGAATTTGAATTTATTCAGATGAAAATGCAAGAAGTCATAAAATTAGGACTGAACCCTAGTTTCAAGATGAGGTCTTTTATGTTCAAAGTTTGCTAAGCAATAAGCTTGTCATTAATAACATACAATGAGAGGCCTTAAATCAAAGTTTTACCATTTTTACCTTTTGGGAAACCCGAAACCTATGCATTCTCAAACTAAACCATTAAGACAATGATCAACTGTCTCAAACTCTTTGTGATCTTTCGAGGTACGATCAAATCCATTCCGTTTCTATTCAAAATGTCGTTACTCTTATGGGTCAACTACGTGTTTGCGCTGTAAGAAGATACTTCAAAGGCAAAAAATGACACAATCGCGCTAACACTTTCTAACAGGTACACAAGTCAAATTGTCATAAACTAAAGTAACAAATGAAGTTTCATCTTGTGTATATTCGATAACCTAATAATACTAAGCTTCCAAAGAATAATGATGACAAGGCAAAGCATGAGAAAATATGTACCTTAACGTAATCGAAGGAAAAAAAAATTGACATGAATGATTCATTTGCAGGCTTCTAATCATCAATGTTTAATATTAAGAATCATAACTTAAAAGCTTCACGTTTAGTTATTGCATACTACTAGTGGTATCTTATATATGTCAGTCAAAAAGTTTATTAACAAAAGGTAGATTGAGATTTTCTTGTCTATCCATTAATAATTTAGAAAATGAATTATTCCACCTTTAATAGAAACAAACTTTGTAGTGGAGGTATAAGTACGTAGGTGAAAGTAGAGGCGGAGACAGGAGAGGGCCAGGTTGGCACGTGTCCTCTAGCGAGAAAAAATGGACTGTAAATTTTTTAAAATATCTTGTTATTTTTGAAATTTGCCTTTATAACGAACTGATTTGTAATGTAGTTTTTAAAAATTATTAAAGTTTGTCCATCGATCATAACTTGCTGACTCCGTCCCTGAGTGAAAGTCAAGATAATTTATAGTTTTTAAACTAACATAATTTATGATCTTATATATATCGCACAAGAACAAGGAAAGCTTGTATAGGTAATTTATTATAGCTAGCATCTTAAACCGCCTTAATTTTTCATACCTCGCTCCAGCGAGATTAGGTATTGTTGTTGTTAAACCACCCTAATTAAGTTCAAACTCTCGTGAAGTTGTTATGAGATAGTTTAGCAGGCATAGTTCTAAATGAGAAATGAGCTTGATATTGATATGTTAACAACTTTTGAAAACTCAGCATGCAATCATTTTACCTACCTAATTTTCACAGCATTAATCTAACTTACTTGACTATTTGTTTTTGAGCAAGGACGGAGCATAGTAGGGGCAAGAAGGGGTTGTGACTATACAAAAACGAGTTTTGCTAGAGAAAATCATGGCGTTTCGGTCTTTAAACAGAACTAACATGGTTGTGACCCGCAACAGCCATATTTCCGCTTACTAAATACGAGTAACATACTTGTTTATGATAGTAAATGATTGACCTTTTAGCCATGCTTTTGCTAGACCGAAAGACGTACATTATGGTGAAGAGCAGCCTCTTATGATTCTTACTTGGTACCAATGATGAAAGACAAAGCTTTTCCCTGTCGATGATACCTTTATTTTGCCTTTCCAGTTACATATATATTATATATTCTGCTTTTAATTGATCACATATATGGTTTATAAACCTTAAAAATCTTTACAGTTGCATCTAGTTAATGATCAGTACATGCAATTCTTTTCGGATTTGATGTTGTTATTGTTAAAGTAATGTTTTTGTTAAAGGGTTCCCGGTAAAAATATATTGGGTTTTTACATCATGTTTAAAAGACAAGATAAGAACGAAAAATCTGTAAAGTGTAATCACGACCCACAAAAATACGTTTTTATAGATATTTTTGGATCCACGAGACTTTTTTTCATTTTTTTTTTTTCTTATCTTGCCTTCAAGACAAAGATGAAAAACCCAAATATATTACACCAAAACCAGGTTAAATACAATATAATGTGGTGAAATATCGATAACCTCAAACAACCGTTTGAACAACTAAATTATTTGTGACGTGCCACAAAACGACTACACTAACTACATACACAAACTAGAACACCAAAACAATCCAACCACTACTTTAGAAGTAGCTGTTTCATCATAAACATTCTCAACATCATCATCATCATCACTCTCCTGTAAATCACGCAAAATACTCTTCCCATCTACCTTCGTGAGGAGGTCAAAGTCCACATTCATACCCGACCAAGTGCCTATCTTTCTGGAAGAGGCCCTCACCTTTTTCCTTGTATCATCAATTAAGTTTTCAAGTTCAGTTTGGTCCTTTAAAACATCAAAGAGGTTCTTAAAGGGTATATTATTAGTAGCTTGAACATTAAAATCAACATTACTTGCGGTAGCCTGTTTACCATTCGATGTAGATGCATAATTTGCATCCTTAGACCGAGATGAAGTTGCCTCATTAGCGTCCATAGGAGTCGAAGTATTAGGTATATGCGTAATAATGTATACATACAACGTGTTGGTAGCTTAATGGCAGGGTAAAACTTAATTGATTGTTTTTTTTAATGGTGTTACGCAATTCACCTTTCAGTCATGAGACCGATCATATTAGAGGAGTCATACATTATACATACATACATTCGATTAGAAATTAAGTAGCGTGTTTAAAGGTTATTAACAAACAATTAAACGCCTAATGCTTGATGGTGCGAACACATTCATCATCAAACTCTCTAATGTTTTTGCACGCGAATCTTTGACCCCAAACGGGAATAAACATAAATACAGTCTATGTTTTTACCCCAAATATTATATTCATGCCAACTATGTTAATCATGGCATGCTGAATTTGGTGATGATCATAGAAATCTATTAGGAATATAATGATTTATGACAACAATTGTAATGATTGAATAATTGCTTACATTCTTTATTTTTCAATTGCTTAATATTTCTTTCGTCACAAAATAATTATACATGACAAAAAAAACACATAGTTAAAAAAAAAATTATTAATTTTTTTCTTCTCTTTTTTAATTTTTAGCAAAATAACAGTTTTATCATTAACTAACTAATTAAAGTATTTTAAAAAAAAAATTTAATAATAATTTCAAATAAGGATAATATAGTAAATTTGATCAAATTTTTCTATCTATTTTTAATACTGCACAATTCAATTCGAATATCTTAAAAAGAAACATAAAGTATTAATTTGGGACAAAAAGACTATAATGATTTATATATCATGTTGTTACCAAGACTATCCAATTTTCTAACATGAACTAGCTCGACCATTTTTCTAGTTATGATAACTTATAGTTAATCAATGTCCAACTAAACGATATGTCTATAATTCATTTAAAGTATTTTGGCCGTGTTAATTTCATTCTTCGTCATGATTTGTCCCTAGATCGTGAAATGAGCTAGCTCCGTTGAATAAACTGAAATAACGAACATTCTCCGTTAGAACATTATTGTAAACCTCAGCTCGTAGGTGTATTGTATTATTAGCTAAACTATCTATAGAGTATGCATATCGTGAAACCCTAATGGACCTAAACCCACAACCGGACATGAGCTATATTTATCATCTAATAATTACCCCACGCGTTTTTTTTTTATGTTCTACTGAAACGACACAAGTATCTTTCTCATCAACGATAATGTACCCTAGACATATCGATAAAACAAAAAACATTTATCATTTGACGGTGAAACATTGTGCATGAAAATGAAAACACAAAAGAGAGTGCAATTGATAAAACAATTTAGTGGGAATAAATTTTTACAAAGAAAAGTAGAAGGTGACTCATCAAGGTGCACACACTTGCCCAAGATATGAATCTAGCTATCGAATAATCCTACAAAGGTAGCTTCCAAAATCCATCTCATAAAGAAGATTTATATATGTCCCCATGTTCATCTTACTACTTACAAATTTTAACAACTTCAAACTCAAGATTATTAGCTACACAACATCACTTCAAAGTTCAAAAACTATATATTGCCTTTTTTATTGGCAAGTTGGACTAGTTTTTATATGACATAATAAAATAAACGAGCAATATGCGTGTTACCAGCCTAGCATAGCTACCAAGCCATCGAAAATTGGGAGCACAATTCACTACAAGGATAAGTAGAACCGGTGACGAAGCTTTTGGCGGTTACAACATGTCTTCGCCAAGAGTTGCTAAGCAACAAAAATTTCGAGTCGCAGACTTTGACTTTGTCAAAAAAAAAATAAGAATATTTGACTAAAATTTTGACGAGAATATGATCTCACCAAAAGTTTTTTTTTTCTTTTTTTTCAGCAGAGTAAACCAAAAGACGTCAAATGTTACAATCTATCATCTATTATTAAAATGCTAATTATTGAATGGAAAAATTTGTTTATCGATGAGGATGAGTTACCACTAAAACCTAATGTTGATAATGTTCCCAAGTCTCGGTGGAAGTGATAATGCTAAATCCTCCACTAGTGCAACACACTGAAACGCATGAATAAGGTGCTGATTTGGTGCCTGGGAATAAGGTGCTGAATTCTGAGATGCCTGGTACATTTCGAGGTTAATAAGAGTGTAAGAAGGTTAGAAGAGCCGGGCTTTGTTGCCCCGGTTTCGTTTGCAAGTAAGGTTGGTGCTAGTACTACTACTCGAAAGGCTAATTTTCGCACGCTTGATACGGGTAAACCTCTTAACGAAAAGGTTGAGGTACAAATTCCTTTGTCTTCTGTCTTGGATGCTAATTCTATGTTTGAAAACAGCTTATTTGGGTATTTTATTGGTAAGAGAGTTGCATTTCCTGTTGTGGAGAACTACGTTAAGATGCATGGAAGAAGTATGGCTTAGTTTGTGCTATGATGAACTCAAATGGGCTCTTTTTATTTAAACTTTTATCAGTTGATGGATTGAATGGTATTAGAGAATGGACCTTGGTTTATTCACTCAATTCCCATTATTTTGAAGAAGTGGTCTCTTATGACAAGTTTGGTAAAAGAGTATTTGGGTTCTATTCTTTTCTGGGTTAAACTTCATGGTATACCTATTGTTGCGTTTATTGAGGACGGGTTGAGTGCCATGGCTACTAATCTAGGTACTCATATCATGCTTGATGCGTACACAAGTGTTTTGTTTATGCAATCGTGGGGTAATTTTGATTATGCTTGTGCCTTGATTGACATTAAGGATGATCGAGAACTTAAGGACAAGGTGGTCAGTACTGTTCCGTGTTGGGAGAGTAATGGGGAATTATTTCATATTGTTCGTATGGAGTATGAGTGAAAACCACCTAGGTGTGGTGTTTGTATGGTTTTTGGCCATGATAAAAACCTATGTCTTAAATGTGTAGTTGTTGATTTAAATAAGTAAGTTGTCAAGAATAATAATGGTTTTCAAGCTCCTTCAAGAAAGGTGTTTCATGGCATTGAAGTTGGTAAAGGAACGAAATACAACCCTACTAAACCAAAGAAACAGGTTTACAAACTTGTGTCGACGAAGTGGGATACTACCAATGTTTATAAGGCTAAGATCTCAGTATTGGCTAATTCGAGCAGGGCGAATATTGTGACACCGAATCCGTTTGATGTTTTTAATATGGCTGGAAATGACGTGGGTGATGAGTCTAGTGTTATAGGTTATTCCATAATGATGAGGCTGATTTGGATACAAGTTGCAATTAGGAAGCAAAATTGGCTAGAGATGAAAGTGATTGTGAGGTGATTGAAGATGCGAATGAAACGGCTAGTTTTTTTGCATCTAAAAAATTTACTGGTTGCTAGTTCTTCTAAGGGAGGAGGTGGAAGTGGAAGTGGGGAAGAACTTATATGAGTGTTAGAAGGAGAGTTATAGTGATGATCCATATGATGATGATCCTTATGATAATGAAGAACGCGAGAGCTTTCAAAAGCTCAACCGGCATTTTGTGATACGCTTAATATAAATATTTTCATAAATCTAGGCATTAGTTTATATTTGGTTATTGAGTTAAATGTATTCTAGTTAGTAGTTGTCTTTATCTTTTGTAAGGATAGAAGTGTATTGTTTTTTTTTGGTGCAAAAGTGAACATATTTTATTAATCACAATGTCTCATACAACAATGAAAGAGTTATAGTCATGCCTATAACTCTTGACAATACTAAACAGACCATACATCGATAACACAAGTTATCTCATACAATCAAGTAACTAAAACAAATATAAACTTTCTCAATCGCCTTCAAATCCACACAAGCCTGCAGTCAAACTACCATTAGTTTTGCAAACATACTGTAGCATCCGAGTTCTTCTTTTATTCACCAATAACCATCTAGCTACATTTCCACCTTATCTACCCATCATGATCATTCAACCTGCCACCATAATAACCATGACAAGCTAGATTAGTGGCTTCACTAGAAACCCAAAACCTCTCCACTGCAAGGGCTATACCAACTGTGCTACATTTTCATCTACTACAATGGCTTCACACAGTTGGGAACACACACCTTGCAGTGAGTACCAACCATTGCCTCCTTAGCAGTGCATATCTAGGGCCATATAGGTTTATCTTTCACTCCTCACAATTCCTAAACACATGCACCACCACACATGTCACTTTATCCTACACAGATGGGAACTCACTTTATGGGATTCAAAAATAAAACATAGACTGCCTTTGACCCAAACACCCCTTTATTACCTAACAAAAGCCTATAAAAGAGAGAGTAAGCCAAAAGACAACTATGTCTATTTGAACCCCAAGATATAGAGCCATCATCTTAAGTGAACACAACTCATTTAGTTTCCAGATTCAGATATCAAGAGAAGGTTAAAACCTTTAGAGATCGAGAGAAGACAAGTACATCACCCTTAATCGCAGTAATAATTCGAACCTCACCGATTATCCAAGTTTGATCATAACTTGGTTGATATACATGAATATACCAGATAGAGATAACAATTGATAAGTTATCTTTGAGATAATACACATAGCATGCAGGAAACTACCTTATGATAACATGAATTAAACTACTGGAATTACTCTTTATACAATTTATTACCCACAAGCTAGATCCACAAACCAGATAAAAGTAATCCAGTATTTAGACTGCCCCAAATTACTATCCATCTGCAAATACACCCCTTATTCCAAACACCCTGTTATTCAGCATTCATAGTCAGCAGTTTTCTTAACCACTTGCATTTTGACTTCCCATTCCACCTGAGCATTCCTGACAGTAATATAATTCTTTACTTCCAGGCTAATCAATCTCAATCTAATGGTATCTGTAACAACCTTGAGAAGATCTTCCCACCGCTTTCATTCTTAAAATTCTATTGTTTCGTCTTGCCAAATGAAGTAGACATGTTGCTAAGCTTAATCTTCTTAGAATACTATCAATAGTTTTATTGTTAGGCATACCAACAAATAGCTCCACAATTTCAATCCAATCCTTGTCATCACAAACCACTTTAGTTTTGTCTGCGAATTTCCTCCAAATTAAACTTGCATAGTTGCATTTAAAGAAAAGATGAGTGAGAGTCCATATCAACGTTACATAGAGGATATACCATCAAATCGTATTCTTATCCTATCCGTGTGGTCGGTCACCAGAGATAGCTAACGAGAGAACAAAGGAGTGTTTGGGTATATTCGGGAAAACCAAACCGCTTTATACCACCTTACATCATCTTCACTAGGTTGAAGATCTATGTATGCCTGATTAACAGTGAACTTACCAAGCTTGCATGTGTTACTTTTCCACCTTAACTAATCATCATTATTGTTATCAATGGTAGCAACAGTGAGTTTTGTTATCAAAGGAAATTTAGTATACCATTCAGCAGGCTACCTCCATGTACCATTTTCAATCATATATTCATATCAACAACTTTGGCATCAGCACGCATTGTATAAATCTCTATAGGAGATGAATTTAAACAAAGCACCAATTGAGCTCGAATTATCAAACCACATAGAAGTCTTTCTGCCATTACCCACTTGCATGACCATGTAATCACACACTTCTTGTCTCAATATCAGAATATTCCTCCAACTCCATCTATCATTGATATCCTCATTGATGGCCCATACATTCTTACCTTTTAGTTTGACCGTACTAATCCACTTAACCCAAAGAGAATTTTATCCATGATCACGTGCGTAGATGTTTAGTGATCATTGCTTTATTCCACATACTCAAATCTTTAAGACCTAAACCTCATTTGCTCTTTGGCTTGCAAACATTTTTCCATGCAATTTTAGCTTTCCCCTTAGACTCTTCATATTGATTCCATTGAAGACCCTTTAATAACTTGTTGATATCATTGACAATAGTGTGAGGTAGAAGAAAGACTGAGGCCCAATAGACATGAATGGACTCTAAAACTGAAGCTACTAATTGGAGTATGCCAGCATCAGACAAGCATTTAGTTTTCCAATTAGTGACTCTGCTCTTGACTCTATCAATGATACTTGCACAATCTTTAACTCCAAGTCTTTTTGCAATTAAAGGCACTCCAAGGTATCTAATCGGTAGCTTCTCAACTTTAAAAGTTACAATATCCATAATACTTCTTTGTTCATCTTCATTTAGACATCCAAATACAACCGTGTTTTTGTGGTAATTAAGTAGCGACCCGAATAAGATCCAAATTCTTCAATAGCATTCTTTAGAACAGAAAGAGTGGCTATTACCATGACATAACATGAGTAGGTCATCGAAAGCATACATGGGTTATCTTCAGTTCTGAAAAGTTGGAATCACTCCTAAACTAGAATTCAAGTGTTAGTAATTAATATGTAATAGGTTAGCTTAATTATCCAATTTTATGTTAGTTATCAAAACCAACAAGAAGGCTTATGTAGAAAGCCCATGAGCCTGTCAATCCAAAGCTCTTTCATATAGAAAGGAGAGGAACTGTATATGTGTTGATACATGCCTATTTTCCTCCTATAAATAATCTTGTAAACCCTCACTGAGTGGTTGGTTGTTCATTAATCTTTTCAATCTTACCGAATCACGCATAACTCTTCTACTCCATTCATACTCCTAAACTAGAATTCGTGTTAGTTTGTTAGTTCTTGTTCAACCGATCAGGCTCTTAGAAATCTATAGCCTATTCTAAGGAAATATTGATGCTTGTGTTACAAAATGGGAACCTAACAAGGTTGGGTATCAATCGCCAAATAGTTGGGTGAAACGATTTTGTTTTTGAAGTTTGTTTTGGTTCTACGCACGTAAATCTCGGTCTCAAACTTTCACAAACATAAAAGCTTTAATTTTTTACACTTTCAAATCCAAGATTCTTGTACTTTAAAGGTTATTTGGTGTTAAAGTTTAAGTTTTTGGCAAAAAGTTTCAAACTTTACGTGTATTTCTTGTTTTTTAAGCTTGGTTTTAATCGTGTAGCCTGTTCTACGCGTAAGGTGTAGTAAAGTTTTGGATCATCAAGTTTCACACTTTTGTGTTATTTTGGTGATATTGAAGTCGTCTCATCACAAAAATGGTTTAGAAACACTTTTAATGAAATCTCGCTTTGGAAAATCCTACGTAACAAAACCCTAAAGTTACGCGTAAGTTATCCGTGGTTTGATCTTCAATTTTCTTGGTTTACTCAAGTGTTTTCTTGCTTCGAAAACACTTCGACTTTGGATATCTTTTACATCGAATAAGTGTAAAGGATTTTTGGGCAAAACCCTAATTTTACGCATAAGCTAAAACTTACGCGTAGAACTCTTTACGCCTAAGCATTTTCACGCCTAAGCCTTGTCTTACGATAAGCTAATCTTACGCATAAGCTTTCTACGCCTAACTTTCGCCACGCCTAACCTTAGTGTTTCTCAATTCTTACGCAGAAGCTAATCCTACGCCAGAATATTAATTTTACGCGTAAGTTTGGTGTTTTTACGCCTAAGCATTACTTTGCCTAAACTTGGTTTCTACGCCTAAGGACTCTTCATCAACAAAGTTTCATTCGACTACAAAGATCCATCATCAACACAAGTTTCAAGATGTCTCAACCACCATACTCTAACTACTTTCCTCATGTGTATCCTCAACAACAACAACAACAACAACTCAGTCAACAACAACAACAATTCAATCTACAACAACAAGTTTATCAACAACAATTTAACCAACAACATTTTCCACAACAAGGAGCAATTCCACCACAAATGGTTCAACCACCACCTAGTCTTCAAGTACAACCTTACACAAACTTTTACAATCAACATCCATCCAGGAATACTATGAAGGAACCGTCTTGGTTTGCAAAGATGTGTGAAGCTTTAAGTAGCCAACAATCCATTCATGAGGTGGATCACTGATAGACCTCCAATGCTCACTCCCGAAACTACGATCAATGGGTGATTAGGTTCTTTAGGTTTTGTGATCTAAAGAAGCCACATGGAAAGTTCTTAAAGAAGGTCATCCCGAAGGTCCGTTTTAGATGCCTATTGTCATTACACCCGAGATCCAAATGCTACTCCACCAAGAGATGATGTCACCAACATTGCAACTCTTTCTCGACCTCACCGCCGATGAACTTCTACATTTCAAGTCGATGAGCTAGCAATGCAATACATCCTTTTGGGATTACCCAATCCGATCCTTCAAGTGTTGATGCTCAAAAGATCGCTAAAGCAATGTTGGAACATATTCATCTTCTCATGGAAGGCATCGAACTCAATCAAGAGGATATGGAATCCAAAATTTACTTGGCTTATGAACACTTCATGATTGAACCAGAGAGACATTAGAGTCTTATCATCATCGATTCTCGACATCATCAATGATTTGGAAAACATAACATCATCATGCCAAGAATTGCGGTCAACACTAAGTTCCTAAGTAGTCTTGGTCCCGATTGGGAGAAGTATGTCATTTTCATCCGCAAGCTAAGAATCTTCATCATGCTACATACGGATTGTTGTACGACTATTTGAAGCCCCACCAAAAGAAGTTGACAAAGAAAGGATTATCCGTGGACTCTGTTTCACCTTCACTTCCGGATAATCAACAATTAGCTTTGTGGGCTCAAACTTGTTATCCTCAATTCCCAACCTTACCAGATTCACAAATCCTCCACAACCCGCTCAACCAATCGCAACAATTACACCATATGATCCATCAAAGCAACAATCTCAAGAAACTCAATTGGTTCCATACAACAACAACAATGATCAAGCACTTTACAGTGAATCTAATGAGGATTCCGATGCTTTCGATGCATTGCAACAAGGGTTTGTTATGATTGCTAGAGCCTTCGGCCGATATACAAACAAATCCAACAATCGCATTCGTTCCTCATCAAACACAAGGAATCAGGTTGTTGTTAACAATGGACGTGTTGAAGTTCGTAATCGTGGTAATGTTCGCCGATGGGCGGTGGTCAAGGGTTTAATGCTATGGGAAGGAATAACATGGGTGCTCCACATGAGAGCTCAAGTGGTTGAACAGGTAATGCTCGAATGGGATTAATGGTCTTCGCTGCTATAATCAGAATGAGAAGGGTCACCGCTAATGCATGCCCAAAGCCGAGGACTAGAGGCAAGGCTTATCACAAGGAGGCTTTACTTTTGGCTCTCAAGGATGAAGTCGGTGGAACCTCACAAACAAAGAATGAGTTTTATGGCGATGCGCACTCGATGATGATATGGAGGACTTGCGTGCTAATGCAAGCAGCTTATGTTGATGGCAAACATGCAAGAACTCCACATGAGTGACACAGCCCAACAGATGACATCGATGGCTTGTCTCGTGTAACCGGATCAAACCATATTCATCATCGATCTAATATCTCGTCAACATCCGAATCCGACAAGGCTCGAATGTTCAACATGAGCCGCCCACATCTCATTTCGATGATACTCAACTAGATCCAGAGTTATATTTGACGATCAAGATGACCTCATGGTTACCATTGATAATCAAGTTGACTCGTGGTTATACTTGAGGATCCGAATAATGATCATGTTGAGA
The DNA here is from genome assembly GCA_022545495.1 of Chrysanthemum lavandulifolium. Taxonomy (NCBI): domain Eukaryota; kingdom Viridiplantae; phylum Streptophyta; class Magnoliopsida; order Asterales; family Asteraceae; genus Chrysanthemum; species Chrysanthemum lavandulifolium. Next base: position 13,021,495 of record CM040241.1, read on the forward strand.
CTCACGCTGAACACGCCGAACCTTTGCCTAATCTAGATATTGACCTCTTACTTAATGACCAACGATCCCGCATGGAACAATGTCGTGAACTCAATCAACAATTAAAAGATAAAATGCACCGTTAACTGTGGATATTGAATGCTTAAAAGGCAACTCAACGTTTTAAAACTCAAGAAAACGTGAACAAGGTTTTGAAGTCGCTTTTGCTAAATCTTACCAAAACGAAAAATCACAAGAACGACAGATACGTGATCTAGTCGCATCCAAGAATGCTTTGTTGTCTCAAATAGAACAATCAAACATGATCATAAAAACAAATTAACGCCTTACTTTGGAAAATCAAAAGCCAAGGCCGAGTTGTTAACTTGTCAAAACAGATCTCTCAGTACAAAAGCATTCAACGAAACGAATAGATGCCTATCTTGAGGAAATTGTCGACTTACAAAACAAAATCAAAGAGTTTCAAATGTTGTTTATAAACATGGTGAATCAATCACAACGATTCAAAAGTTTACTTTCAAACCAAATCCAAATGGATATGGACCGAATCTTGTTGATTACAAACCTAAGTTTTCAAATAGAGCATTCAAACCAAACTCAAGTTTACAAAGTAACATAGAATTGATGATTCCATTATGAGTGTTGTTGAATATAATCGTCAAGAGGAATTGATGCGTATGACGAGAGTCGGTCAAAATGGAAAATGTTGTTTATAACAAACCTTTAACTATTCAAAAGTCGTCACTTTCGTCGAACAAAAGGATTCTTCTAACACACCTTGGGTTATCACACCTATGTCTCGAGTCTTCTAATGTTGGTCCCCAACCCATTCTCGCACAAATTAATGGTCCTTTACCTTCACTCGGTGAAGTAAAATCAATACCGAAAATCGTCAAATTCTTAGATATTTTGACATTTTCACTTCCGACATCAAACTTTTAGAACGTGAGATTGAATTTCATTCTGAAATAAAAGTTGAACATTTTCAATCGCCTCAGGCGCGAGAACAAAGAGATATTTTTCAGAAAAGAATTTTACCCCATGTTCAAAATTTGAAAAATTGTGCATTGTATTGGGAAATGGAATTTCATAAGGAACTTGGACTGATGAAAATAGTTTTCGAGAAAATGTAAACATCTATTTCAAATACAAAACATAAAAAGAAAATGTTACGAAAAGATGTTGATCGACTCTTGGAAGATGTTATCTCGGTCGATATCCATAATGTGGTGTTATTATATTCATTGCATATGCATTTGATTATATCTCACGATTCATTGATTCTGTTGAAATTGTTGAGAATACCGACATCGTGTCACAAATCAAGTCTTTAAAAGTTGAAAATGAACGATTGTTAAACGAGCTTTCAAATGCAAAACGCCGTCTTCAATGGTGTCAAAAGATTGTCAAAATCGTGAACTCGCTTTGCAAAACAAAATCAACCAGTTGCAACAAAAACTTTAATCCAAAATTGAGCAACTGGATGATGAAAACGTCTTTGAAGTGTCAAATCTCAAAATATGAACAAGAACTTTCAAAAATTAAAAGGCACATAGTGTCATATCTCGATTCACTCAAAAGACTCGTATAAAGCGTCAAAAGACCTTGATGATCATCTTGCATACATGAAAGATGTCTTACGACGAGATGGTCTCACTCGCATCGAAAATCTTAATTTGTTACACACTATCCATGATCTTAAAGCGAAGTGGTGAAACTTAAGAAAGATAGGATAGTAACACAAGAGTAATCGCACCCAAACAGATTCAAAATGACTCTAGAACATCTAATGACAAACCACAAGAAACTAATGTGCTTCCTCACTTAAACAGAATAGTTGCCTCTTTTCCCAACGCCGCACTTCACAACCTAGAGCAATACAAGGAAGAATAGGAAGTTGCAACGTAAGAAAAGAACAATAAAGAATGTCAAGTAGAAGAACACCCTAGGACTTTGAATAAAACTCAAGTTGCACCCACTTTAGATATTGCGTCCGACAAATGTAATGGAAAAGTGATGTAACGAATGTCGAACCTTTAAGTACTTTTGATGTTAAGTCCAAGCTTCTTGTGTTATATGTCGAAAAGTATGCTTTCGATTGTCATGATAAATGTGTTGCTAAAACTATCTTGTCTCGCTTACGGAATCCTAAAAAACGGAATACCACTAGGCCCACTAAAGCTTCTAAGTCTGTGCTTGGTAAACCGCCCTCTTTAGATTCTAAGAAAAGCATTGATGTCCCTATAGCTCCATTATCACCTCCAAGGAACGTAGTACCACCTAGTTCATTCACTAAGACTAAAGCAAAGACTAGTTGGAGATGGCCGAAATGGTTACATAATACACTAGGATTTAAATGGATACCCAAAATCATTGATATGTGTGTTTCTACTATAACTGCTTCGGAACCCTCTAACTCTTCGGGTTCCACATCTACTTCTATTCCATCTGTGTCGTCTGTGTGTAATGCAGGTGATACAGATCATCCTTTGATTGTTGATAGCGGATGTTCCCGACACATGATGTGCAATCTCAAATGTTATCAAACTTTGTTGCAAAGTTCATTGGCACTATCGATTCGGAATGATCACTTCACAACTATCATGGGCTACGGAGATTACATCAATGGCAACATCGAAATTAGCGTGGTTTATTATGTGGAAGGTCTGGTCACAATCTCTTCTCAAGAGGTCGGCCTGTGATGGAGATTTGGAAGTTGCTTTTCGGGAGAAAACTTGTTTCATTCGTGATCTACAAGGAAACGATCTTATGTCCGCACCGCAACTCAAGTCTATACACAATCTCAATGCAAGACATGATTGCTTCATCTCCCATCCGTCTCCTTTCAAAGGCAACATCTACAAAATCTTGGCTATGACACCGACGTCTCTCACATTTAAACTTTCAAACCATAACCAACCTTGCTCGATACAAACTTGTGAAGGTCTCCCGAGATTCCGGTATTCTAAAGATCACCTATGTTCACTTGTGAACAAGGAAAAGCACTCGTGCTCATTTTCCTTCAAAGGTGGAACACGCTCTCAAAGATGTGCTTCATCTTCTTCACATGGATTTGTGTGGCCCGATGCGCTGCAGACGATTAATGGCAAACGCTACATCTTGGTAATTGTAGATGACTACTCAAGATGGACTTGGGTTTATTTTCTTCAAGTAAAGATCAAGCTCCACAGATGATCATCACCTTCTCACGAAAATTCAAGTTCACTCCGAACACCGCCGACAAATTCAATGCATAAAGGAACCGAATTTGTGAATCAAACTCTTCGTGAATATTATGAGAAAGTGGGAATTGAGCATCAAACATCAATTGCACGCACCCCGTAACAAAACGGAGTTGTTGAAAGACGAAACCGCACGTTAGTGGAAGTCGCCGTAACGATGTTAATCAATGCTAAACTTCCAGACACTTGTGGGTCAAGCCGCCTCAACCGCATGCTACACTCGTAATCGCTCAATGATTACAAAACGCCACAACAAAACACCTTTTGAGCTTATCCACAACCGAAAACCGAATCTCAAACACTTTCATGTATTTGGATCCTTTGCTACCCGAATAATGATCGTGATGACTTTGGAAAGCTCAAAGCCAAAGTCGACATTGAGTCTTTATTGATATCGTGAGAATTCTAAAGGTTACCGGATCCGAATCGTCAGACAAAGCAAGTTATGGAAACGATTCATGCAAATTTCGATGAGCTTACTAAATGGCTTCGAGCATAACACTTGGAACCCGATCATAACCGCTTAAACTTCCTCAAACCCCATCATCACCGAACCAAGCCCCAACTTACTCACAACAAATGGAAAAGCTATTTGCTCCTATGTTTAGTGATGATATTGATGAACGTGCTCGTGTGTATCCAATGTTTCACCGCTCAACCCGATCATATTCCAATACCGATACACTGCTACAACAACCATCGTTGAAGAAGCACCACCATTGACTCTACAACAACAGTTGAACAAACCGCATCCAACGACGCCGAACCAAATTGATGATGTTCTGAACAATGAAGTACCCCACCGCAGATTATGATCCAAATGCGTCTTTAACCCGCTTGCTAATGAAACTGATGCACCGATGTTGCGGAATCATCTACAAGCCATTTGAATCCTCCCAACTGCATAATGTATATCAACATCAACCTTCCACACATCGTTGGACGAAAGACCATCCTCTTGAGAACATTATTGGTAACCCGAATCAACCAACCGTAACAAGACAACGCCTTCACACGACGGTGAACATTGCATTTATGCACTCACCGTCCGCCAATCAACCTAAAAACATTAAAGACGAATGACCAAAGACAACCGGATTGAATCCATGCAAGAAGAACTCAATCGCTTTAAACATCTTGAAGTATGGAATTGGTTGAAAGACCAACAGGGTCTTCGCCATTGGTCTAAAATGGATTTGGAAAACAAATTGATGTCAAGGAACCGTAATCGAAACAAGTCACGTCCGTGGCTAAGGGTTATAGATATGAAGAGGTATTGACTTTGAAGAATCATTCGCCCGGTTGCTCGCCTTGAGGTCGTTCGATATTTTCGCGTCATGCTCATATGAACATAACGGTCTTCGATGGACGCCAAAACCGCTCGAATGGGAAACCGAAGAAACAGTTTATGTCACCAACTGTAAGGATTCGTTGATCCGAGTTCCCAACCATGTCTACAAACCGAACAAGGCTCTCTACGGACTCAAACAAGCCCCTCGGGCATGGTATGATGAGTTATCATCCTTTCTCCTATCTCACCAATTTGTCAAAGGTTCGGTCGACCCTACACTCGCTCATACAATATCACGGGCACACATTTTAATCGCTCAAATTTATGTGGATGACATCATTTTGGGTCAACACATTTAAAATACTCAAACGCTTTTTCAAAACTAATGAAAAACATTTTGAAATGTCCATGATGGGTGAACTTACGTTCTTTCTAGGACCGCAAGTTCATCAATCACCCCGTGGTATTTTCTTGAGTCACCCAAATATGCCCTTGAACTTTTAAACAAATTTGGAATGCAAACTCGTGACACCTATGCCACACCAATGGCACATACCAAGAAACTAGACGATTTACATGGAAATTGGTGGACCCTACCAAATACCAAAGTATCATTGGGTCTCTCATGTATCTAACAACCAAGCAGCCCGATATTGTCTTTGTCAGATATCTTTGCTCCCGCTATCATCGAGACCAATCGAAACTCACCTCTCGAGGCTAAAAGAATCCTCCGATACATAAAGGGAACCATTAACTTGGGGATCCGTATCCCAAGGATTCGGTTTTGAACTAATAGCTTTTTCGACCGATCACGCAGATGCTTAGATTCACCGAAAAGTACTTCAGAGCATTACAATTTCTTGGTGATAAACCGTGTCATGGCAATCGAAGAAGCAGGATTGTACATCGTTTTCCTCACCAAGCGTAATATGTAGCCATGTCGTGTTGTGCTCAAGTCATTTGGATGAGAACACAACTCAAAGACTATGGTTACGTATTTGATGTAATCCCGATGTATCGCGACAATCAAGTGATATTGCGATCTCGCAACTCGTGTTCAACATTCAAAATCAAAGCACATCGATCTTCGATATCATTTCATCAAGGAGCACGTGGAAAAGGGTACCGTTGAATTATACTTTGTGGGTACCGAATACCAATCGCGATCTTCTCACCAAAGCCTTAGCCCCCGCTAGGTTTAATGAGTTGGTCCACCGGATTGGTATGCGGTGTTTGACTCGAGGAACTGGATGAACTTTTAAAACATTCTTAAAACCACCAAACACCAAAACCTCTTTTGTAAATATTTTCAAAAACAAAATACAAAATTATAAAACTGATAAAACAACAAAATATTCTTCTATCTATATTTCTTTTAACATGGCAAGTACAAATCTTCCGTCAACACTTTACTCTTTCAAAATTCAAGATTTTATGGTCAAGTGTTGAGGGGAGAAAGTAAATATTTTCGGTTTCATAAAACCTTGTACTTGCATGTTACCTCATCCCGTTGTTTCTTTGATAATGGTGGTCACATTTGTTTATCGACACTCCCGGACTCAAATTTATAAAATTTCATTATTTCTTAAGTCGAGGGGAGTGTCGTCAAGTTTCTTTCCATAAATCATACTTTTGGTAACCAAAATGGAAGTTATGGGCGTTGATGTAAATGGTTAAGGTGGAGGGACTGAAAGTGTCAAATGCTCAAAGTATTTTTAATAAAACTTCACCAAATTTTTCAACTCTTCACATTTATTTCATCTCATTTATTATCCAACCACCTCTCATCCACGATATCAATTCATCTTCAAACCGTGTTTTGATCATCAATTTGTAAGTGTTTTATAATCTTTGTGGTTTTCTAAACAATGGTTTTGATTCTTATAAAAATCCAACGGTCCAATCTTAAGTTTGAGTGATTTTGTGTTCTACGCAGAAGCCATGAACACAAAATCATTTGTGTGTTTGTGTTGATGAAAATGGTGTTAAAATGCTTAAATAATCTCTTATTCCATTTTTTATCAAACAAATCCACCCGTAAACATGATTTGAACGATTTTCAAAATTAGGGTTTTATGCGTGAATTGGGTGTTTTCAATTGTGAGTGTTTTGGTTAAATAGATGGTTGTGATGTTGTTTACATGTTGAATTGATCAAATCCACGCTTAAAACTTACCCGTAAACATCAATTGTGTGAAAATCAAAAATTAGGGTTTAAGTTCATACGATTTGGGTATTCTTGATTCATAGGTTTTGATGTTAAAACTTGTTTAAAACATCTCAATAGGCCTCTAAGATATCCCGTAAATGATTTGGTGTTAATCCTATGGTTAGAATTGTTACTCGTAATTTTGAAAACTAGGGTTTAAGTTTTACGCGTAAGATATTCTACGATAATCGCTTTATTGTGAATTCATGATTTGAACCGAAAGGGATTGAATGTATGTGTTAATAATTGGTGTTATGATGAACTTATTTTAGGTTATTACGCGTGAAAATTCGTAATCAAGGTTATTAGAACATCTACGCATAAGGATCACCTTACGTAGCATGTTATGCGAAGAGAAATCTTACGCGTAACCTTTACGCGTAAGGTTCTACAATGGGGACCACGCGTATCCCGTGAAGGATATGCGTAAACAAGAACCTTTACGCATAAGGTTCACTCTACGAGTAAGCCTTACGCGAAGGTTCCACATACGCCACGCGTAAGCTTTATGCCTAAGGCCCTCTTTTCCCACGCATAACATTTCACGCGTAAGTCAAGATCCCACGATAAGCTTATGCTTACGCGATAACCACTCCCCATTTACGCATAAGCTTGCAAAACCTACGCCTAAGCCTAGTTTTAACCAAAATTATGAATTGTTACGCTGCAAACTTGTAAATAAATAAATCATAACGTCACGAAACCAAAATGTCACTAATAAGCTTAAATGTTTAATAAGTTGTGAAAATAAGTGAAAACTTGGACTTTAAAACTCAAAGTTAATCTACTCACGAAACTTATCACGACGCCTTTGGACTATTGGACTAACAAGTGACATTAGACTCAGAATAATCATTGACATATCACATTCAATAAATAGACAATAAAATCAACTGCTGACTAACGTAATGTCTTTCGATATGTTGGTTCTTTTGGCTAAATATCTTCGATCACGATATGGACGCTCAAATGCAAAATGTGGAAGCACCAAATGTTCTCACCGTTGAAGATATCTTCCTAATGGTTACCCAATGAAGATCGGAAAGAACAACCTCGAGTTGATTTTGATAACTTCTCTTGTTTCGAGTCTTCGTGTCGATTGTCGTGGATATTCAAGACTCACCCTTATCGTAACATGCTCACAAACTCGCCATCGCATCGAGATCTACATTCACCAATTTTGGCATACAATGCAAAAGGTCAAAGGTCAAAATGTTGTGATCGTGACCCTTAACAACAAACAAGTCACCATCACGCCACAGATTTGAGGGCTATTCTTCTTATTCCCGCCATCGAGCCCATCAATACAATGCCACTCCAATGAAGAGGTCGCTCTCCGCTCATGGTCGACATCGGCTATGATGAAGCTACCGGTAATCACAAAGCACTCATCCGTGGATCTCAAGAACATTCCCCACCATGGAGAACCTCTACATAATGATTGCCAAACCGCTTCCGGACGTGATAGTGGTCATGAGCATCCCAAGCTCATGGAACTACAAATATTTTGGGCTTTGGTCAACATGAAAGACATAGAAGTTGAAGCTCGATATGGGACGACATGATGACTTACCTTAAAAAGCTTGGCACCAAGATCCCGTGATATCGATACACCAAACTGTTGATCCAAAGAGCTCTAGGGTATAACTCGATATTCCTCGAGACTTGATGACCCCAAACAACACTCCGTGTTGTATGAGCCCACACTCACTGTCAGATTTAAGGACTCAACAACGAAGAAACAAGGTGCAGTGTTGCCAGATCATCTTCTTACTGATGCTATCAAAGAACTTTATTCGTACAAACGATATCTCGTAGCAGTTGAAGCAGGCACAATAGGTTTTCTTGATGAAAAGTCCTCCGTACACCTACTAGGAAAACCAGAGAGGCAAAGGCAGAAGTATTACGAGCACCGAGAGTACTAGAAAGTATCCCAAGAGGAGTCATGTTCCCAAAAGGAAAGTTCCATCAAAAGAGGCAATCCCTATTCCCAAACCCGAACCGCAACAAAAGCTAATGGACGAGGACTCTGAGGACACCGAACGGACGAAGAGGTCATCTACTCAAACTCCAATCGATGACACTCAAACAAGAGCAAAACCTCCAAGTCCAAAAGTCGATAAAGGTAAAGGTAAAACCCAGGTTCTTGAGCCAAGAAGAGGAGAGCTCGGATGAAGAACAAATGGATGAAGACTATAGATTAAAAGGTGAAGAATTTAAGACTCCAACATGTTGCCAAAGAATTTACCGTGAACAAACTCGTGGCCCCAGAGGGTCAAGTGGTGGTGCACTATCTACACCAGCCTCGATGCGGTTAATCAACCCGATAAGGGAACTGGTACCACCACCCACGAACGACAACAAAGGCAACTTGAGGATTCTATCAATTATGACTTTGAGGAACCGGAAAAGGAGAAGTCCGAGAAAATTTCGATGAAGATGCCGAGGTTGCGGCTAAAGAAAAGCGTAATAAGAAGCTCAAGCTAAAGCAGATGAAGAAGCTGTGATTAAGGTCAAGAAATGGCTAAGTCCGACAAGATGACGGTTGATTATGATGATTTTCTTCTAGACAGTCCAAGACGCTCCAAGGAATTAAGTTCGAGCCACCAAAAGACCCCGAGCCTCCTCATGTCTCATCATCATCGACTCATCTTCTCACTCTTCACCTCCACCATCCAAAGGCACAACTAGATCCACATCCAAGTCGTTGAAGAAACCAACCGACTCTTGGATATCCCGGCTAAGACAAAGATTGTCAAAGTCACAAGCAAGTCGGGAAGAAAGACGTGACCAACAAAAGTGAATCAACTCACGACAGGATCAATCTTCTACAAGACGAGATAGACAAGATGTCAAGTGAAAGGGAGTATATCCGAAGTTTATGAAACGTGATGTCCAAGGAAATGAACAAGATGATTAAGGAATACACTCACAAGTTCCTTCTCGACTCTGTTCCTAGATTGACAAGGGATATGTTCGCCATCCAACTTACTCCAAATATCGTCGCATTGGTTAAACATACATTGGCCAACTCACCTGAACTCTCAATCCAACCGAGTTGATCTCGAAATTGGTGATACAAATGTCTAATCGATTCGCAACCTTTGATTCATATGAAGCTAAATTCTTTGAGTCCTTCTAGAATATCAACTCAAATCATCATGCAAAGAGTCAAGCAGTCAACCTAAATGACCAAGAGATGACGATGATAAGGACAAGGATTACGCACCTAAACGCCAAAAGAAGTCTGGGTGAATCTTCCTCCATGCCACCACCAACCCAAAGGACTCCAACACAAAGACGATCTCCTCCACGTTCTGCTGGCGATAAACCTCAGACTCGAAAGTTACCACCATCAACATAGAAAACCGTGATCATTTGAATACATTGGTGGTGACGATGAAGAGATCCCAGAGCCCCGACAACAACCCACCTCTCCCACCACAACAAAGAAACCAGAGTCCTCATCAAATCCTAAGAAGAAGAAGACAAAGACCAATGTTGTCTCATGGCTAGACGAAGATGACACCGCAGAATATGACTGGTTTTCTACACTTGTTGATGCTACTCCCTCACTACCAGAAGGTCAAGAAATGGTAGATGGTCGAACATTAGAGCATGCAAAGTTACTTCAAAAAAAGTTTCGGGTGAAGAAGATGACAAAAGCAGAGTTGAGACGCATTAAGAATGAAGCTTTTCAACTGCTCAAAGACAACTCTGAAAGTGCTATTGAAGTTGAATATCATCTCGAAAACATAGCACGAGCCATGTCTAACAACATCGATTGGCTCAACCCTGAAGCTAACATTGACTTCACCAGAAAAGACAAGGCTCCATACTACACAGACTGGACCAGACCTCTACCTACAATTGGCCAACCGGATCAACCCAAGATTCCATTCCGTTATTTCTTCAACAACGACCTAGAGTTTCTGCTACACGGTAGCGATGTCTCCAAGAAATATGCCACATCACTCACACTTCCTTTCCCTGCAGCAATATACTCCAACAGCATAGCCATCGAGGAAAATGCTACTCACATGTTTGCCGATAGCGTGGAACAGTATGACCTTGATGTGATGTATGGGATTCACCACTAGCCTGAACGCCGAAGAATCTTTTACAAAAGCTGCCAGGTTCAAAAGTCGAAACACGAAGTGTTTAGTGATAAACAGATCGTTGCTATTAGGCATGTTACTCTTGCGTCAAAATGGGACTACACATTCCTCAAGAACATTGTGGTCAAACGACAAGACGAAGAGGACTATGAATTCTGTGAAGCGGATTTTTCGAGACTGTCGCTAAATGACATTGAAGATATGTATCTCGCTAAGGTGCAAGGACAAATGAGACATTTCTCCACAACTGTCCAACGTGAATACATCAAGTCATTACTCATCTACATCAGAAGTATAGTGATCCAAGAACGTGTAGAGGACATTCAACTTGCCGTGGAATCGACGTCGCTGCGTGTTAACCTCACTAAACCACGCCTAGACCTTCCCGACATAAACCAACTTCCTCAAGATACCCTCATCAAGAAACCATTTGGAGTAGTCTACCGTAGTGAACTACACCGAAATTGCTTAATGGCGTGCAAAGAGCTTCATAAGTTTAGGGATCATACATCAAGAAAGTGAGGGATGGGTTAGCTTATCGGTTAAAGGCGATACAACAAGGCATTGGGTCACCTAAGAGATGGAATTCGAGGAGAGAAGGGATGTGAAGAATATCATCACGTGGATTGATGAAAGGTTGTTTAGAAGGGATCGCCGTAACTTTGGAGAGCTTCGTAGATGGTCGCCCCAACATATCTCTCATGTGCTACCAACGCCCGTAATGCATTCACGAGTTATTCTTTGGACTACCGGATTCTCCTGGTAACCCTTGATTTGTTTCATTATCTTAACATTTGGATGTGTGATTTCTTAATGACAATGGCTTGTGCACACATAACAAATGTACAACCCGTACTTGTAATGAAAGGACCCCGTGGTACGCTTCGTGCCACAATCCTTATAAAAGGAGCTTAAAGCTTTTACTTTGAGTAAAACTATCAAAACTTTCATTTTCAAAGTTTTGCTCAAAAGAACAAGTACTTCCCTTATGATTTTCAAAACCTCAAAAGTTAATATTACTTGTTGAGGGGAGTATTTGATTAAAACTTTGTTCACAAATTGTTCTTCATGATAAATCTTCCATGAAACTTGAAATGGACATATTCGATATCAAAATTTCAGTCAAAATAACATTTATATGCCATTTTTGAGGGAGAGAAAATTATGTGATAAGAAATATGTTGTGAATTGCTAATGAATTGTGGTGCTACAGACTTAACCAATGAATTGACGAGATCTTAAATGTTAGTAACTCGAAAAGACTTGTCCGGGACGGGTAATAATTTCAAGCTAGCTCGCTAGTGATGTAAACGTGTCTCGCAAAGGACTTGTCTGAGTAGAATGTACCATTCGAGAAACTCTTAGTAGACATGAACTTTGACGGGTTTGACAACCTTTCGAGGTCCACACCTTCAAGGTAGTTATTAGAGCTAGTTGTCACCTAAAAGCTGACAATGTAACTCTTTAACTATGCAACGAATCGTGTCTCGCGGGGATTGTCTATCTTGAGTTGATCAATTCAAAAGTGCGCTTCTTCTCTCACCGCGATTTTTGTAAAATATTTAAGCACGTGTGGTGGGGAGTATTTCAAGTAAAGTCTTAAACTCTCAACGGTGGTAGTAAATGCTTTTACTCATAACCACTTTGAGAGATTTTCATGATAATGGTTTTATGGCAACATAGGTTAGTCATGGAGTTATAAGGTGACTAAGGTTAGGAATAAGCGTCCTATGATCCGCCAGAGCCGGAGGGATCTACCCAAGGACACCACCGGTAGTTAGAATTAGAAGTCCTTAGGTATGATTATAAAAAGGAGAAAATGAGAATCGGAGAAAGAAGGAGTTGAAGAATTAAAAAAAAAGTAAAGAAAACGGTGAAAATAAATAACCCTCCAAATTATTCAACTTAGGCGATACGCCGGTTCAATTCATATGCTATTGGTTGTCACTTGATGACACCGTATTGAAGATCAAAGTCGTCATGGACCCAAATGACGCATGCACTAAACCTTCTTAGCCACTCAAGTTTCTCGAATAGAAGCTTGTTTCATTCTCACAGGAACCCCACGTAAACTATCGGCTTTCTCAGAGATTGCGATATTGAAGAAGGAGACCTCTCCCTAGTCTCCGCTCAGAAAACCAAAGCGCACTATTGAGTCTAGAGCCACGAGATTCATCAAAAGATCTCTTAGGTACACTTGACATTTCATCACTTGTAGTTCAACAATAAGGACACAAGTGATCCACTATCGAGTCCTTCATAGATCTTAGCTATCTGTCGAGAACATTTATGAGAGGTTTACAATTGTGATCCTCGGTGATTGAATGGAAACTCCGCCGTGGTCAACATCAAACAAATCGACAAGCAGTCAGCCGGTAACTCCCGTGGATTACGCTTCTTGTGTCTCAAACGGTCTACGATCGTGGGGTGATGTTTCGTGTACCTCAACGACTCATCCGAATCAGATATACTTCTGACATCGCGTTATCTCACTTGTGGGACTCCAGGTTCGAGAGCGACCTTTGTTAGGAATTGAAAATTCCATGTTAAAGTGTCGGTCACCCCAATTAAGTCTAGCATATGTTAGCTCATAGAATTGTAGTTATTTACGTTATTTAGTAGTTAATTAGTTAGTCGGTAGCATTGAATAGTTTAGAGTAACACTCATGAGTGTCTAAATACTCATCATTTTATTCCCATTTAAACTGCAAAACATCCGAAAACACTTAAATGTCACAAAATACTATAAATATCATTGAAATGTGTTTTATGTGTTACAAGTGCAAAAGGATTGGCGATGAAAAACAACAAAGTTTACATAATTTATAGCCATTCCTAAACTTTCATAAATTGGCAAATCTAGTCCTGGATATTCAAATCATGTAAAATATCATTTAAAGTCCCTAGGGATTCATGAGTTGTCAAACTTGGTCCTTGAAGTTTAAAATTGCAAAATGGCAACTTAGGTCCTCAAGTTTCAAAATGACACAAAAGGTCCTTGGAAATTTAAAATGGAAAATAATTACATTTATGGTCCTTGGTTTATCATATTTGGCGGATAGGTCCTTGAAGATACTTTGGAATAATTACATATCGGGTCCTCAACTTTGCACAAATTACATTTTCGGTCCTTGTGTTAATACAAAACCAAACGGACCTTTTGTATTTTTAACCCACCAAAACTTGAACCCCTATCAATAACCCTTGAACCCCCAGTCAAACCACCTCCACTGCTCATCTCTCACAACCTTGAAACCAAACCACCATGGTTTCCATCACTTGTTCCTACCACCTCACCACCACTTTCCACTCAACCCGGTTGATATCTGACTCCTTCCACCTCACATCCTCCCAAAATTCTTTAATTGCAAAACCCGCTCAAATGACTTTTGGCGCCAAAATACACATGTGCGGTTCGATGAATTCAAAGGATCAAGGGTTGAAAAGAGGTGGGATACATTCGAGAGGTCGATGAGTTCAAAAGATCAATATAAAGAAAGAATGGAGCAATGAGGATAGTTATCTAGTGTAATTTAATTTAGCTTATGTCGACTTAATTATGTTTTAATTTCGATGTAAAATTTGGCTTTCAAGTACTTTGTTAAGTGATTTTATTGTAATCTAAAACCTTTTCCAGTCTTTAATTTCAGTGTTGTTTCAATTTCCAATTTATGCTTGATTTTACCTCAAATTCTTCATATGATTTTAATGTTGTTATTAGTGTTGTTTATGGACTCATAAGCTCATATAAGCTCCTTATATAGCTTGTGTAAGCTATTAGAAACTTTAAAACTCAGTTTAGAATTAAAAATCAAAAATACAAAAAAATTAGTTATAAATCAAAAATCAAAAGAAATGAAGAAAACTGCATGGAGCAAGGTGAATTGGATTGCCTTGGGTTTAGATGCTTTCGGGAAGCTATAGGAAGTGTTCTTGGTTCTTGGTTCTCGATTTGTGCATAAACACAACTTGTAAGCAATTTCTTCAAAATCGCATTTCTTAGTATAAGTGTTTAAACCTTGTTAATTTTAGCTTAATCTGTCTCATTATAGTTAATTTAAGTTAATCAATAGATTTCTTAGTTTAAAAATCTGTGTTAGTGCTTAAAGCTTCAAAACAGCCTTCTATAGGGTTGTTTGGATTTGCTGTGTCACCTGTGTTAGAGGTTGTTTGTGCCATTGTTCTTGTTTGATGTATGTCATATTAGGGCCCAGCATCTCAGTTAAAACATAAAATCCAGTGCTTACTTGTTAAAAAGTCAAAATCTCCTTTAATCTTACTCTAGTTGTTAATCGTTAGGATTTAGATTGTAAAATTCATCACAGCTTGCTTATAACTTGGTAATCTAGCTTAAATTCATCTTCTTATAGCTTAATATAACATAATCAGTGAGTAGGATTGATCCAAAGTTCATATAAGTCAACTTGTTAGTGTAACTTAAAAAGTCAAATTCTCACTTAGTCAGTTTTTGAATAAACTAGATAATTTTCTATAGGATTTAATATTGAGTTTCATGTTTTATGCTTTTGGGATATTAGTATTTAGCTGCTCATCTTCATCATGATATTTTTCATAATTTGTAGTTAGCTTGTTAAACTGCTTATTTCTTGGCTTCTTTTAAGCACTTTTCCAAAAACCTCCCCTGTGCCAGTGGAGTTAGTGTTATCTGCTTGATTTCACAAGCTCATACAGAGCTTATTAGTGGGACCCAGGGTTTGACCCTTAGCTTTTTGGAAAGCTCACCCACCCATCTCTTTAGTCCAGTGCTTATTTTCCACTTTTAGCTTATTTAAAAGGGCTGCTACTAGCTTTTAGTTTTGTCCATTTCTCAGTATACACTGAGTCAGTATACACTGAGAAATCAGTGTAATTGAGCCACTTTCACAAGCTCACACAGAGCTTATTAGTGGGCCCCAGTGTGAGATTCTTGGCTTTTTGGGAACCTCAATAAGCCAGCTTATTACATCCAAGCTTGCTTTTGACCTTTGAGCCCTTGCCCCTAGCTAAATTTGGCCTACAAAATCCTTGCAGGCCTGTTTGGTTGATAGGTTTAGTGGAATTGCTTATTTGCTTATTAAAGCTTATTAGTGTGATTCTTTGTGCCTTTTAGCTTCATTTAAGTACCTTTAGCTTGTTTGCATCTTATTTTACCTTTGGTTCCGACTTGTAAGCTTGTTGTGAGCTCATTTGCTAAAATTTTTCGAAAGCTCAAAAGCTAAAGCATTAAGCTCATAAGCTTCCAACTGCTTATTTTTAAGTTTTAAAATTTTGTTTTCATTAAAAGTTTGTATTATCAGTAGTTAAATAGGTTTAAACAATAAAAACACAAAACATCAACTTTAAAAATAGTGATAGCATTTATTTAATATAATTTAGCTTTTAATTTTCTTTTCAACTTATTATTAAGCACTTATCTGTTTTTATATTTTTCTTAAGTTTCTGTCATATTAAAGTATTTTTAGGAAATTTCTTAGATTTTTCCTTTGTCATCTAGTATTTTTAATAATTAATAATAGTTTAATTAATAATTAATTAATGTTAAAGTATTAAATAGTAAAAATAATTTTTATTAAGTAAAACCATGTTTTTATATTTTTCCTAGCTTTGTTAACTTAATTAGAACCTATAAAAATTAATCTTATAATTTTTCCTTTTATTTTCTAATTTTAATCCTTTAATTAGTTTAATTAGATTTGAATTATTAATTAAGTTTTTAATTTATAAAACCTTTGCTAAAAGACAAAAATATTTGTTTTAATTTTATAAATCTTTTAAGTTGATCTAGATTTTAGAAAATAAATTTGTAATTTTTTTAGTTAGTTTTGTATTATAAATCCTCTTTAGATTAATTAAACTAAATTTTAAATAAGTTTAAAATAGTTTTGATTAATTAATTAATATTAAATTAATATAATATTAGTAAAATATTTTCTTTTAGATTTTAACTTTCTTTAAGTTTAAAAAGTTTTTAAATTTTCATTTTATACCCTTTAGTTTTAAACTTGTCATTTTAAGTCCATGTAGTTTTAAATTTACATTTTATTTACTTCTATACACGTTTGTTTAATCGATTGTTGTGCTTTATAGCTCAGATCCAAATACAATTCTAAACAATCAGTAGTGTAATTATCAACCAAAATCCTTACAGATCATTATCCTTAGTGATCATTCTACTTCTGAACGTTTTCACACACCATTCAACCTCCGTGGGACTTAACGACCTGGGAATCCACTAAATTCCAAGTAAAATTGTATTGAGTCCATAATAGTAGACTTTTGTTGACTAAAACCTTTGGTCAATATTTCTTGACTGTTTGGGACCAATCAAATTTTAGCGCCATTACGGGAGGTCAGAAGCGTGTTTTAAACATTTTCGCACCCATACTTGCACATATACCACCGTTTGTAAAGCAGTTTTGTAAAGTTATCAAAATCAAAAGTTCATTAACACTTTTCTGAAGTGTTAGCAACACCAAAAATATAAAACAACAAAACAATCGTAACGTTTTCTATCATGTATTTTCTTTAAGGTGATTCTTAAAGAGGTAACGATTTGGTTAAACGGACGATACCAAAATATTGTCCAAAAGTATTTAAACCCTTAGCACAAATCCATACCTACGCCTTTTAGTAGTACTTATTAAATACATAAAATCAACCACCGCAAACCAAGGCGTAACACCTACCAACCTGGGTGAACATTAATAAGTTCCCAATCTTAAAGATCAAAACTTGCCTTTGTGTCCTTGTGATTTGGTGTACTTTTTAAAGAAGCCATTTCATTTGTCATTATTGGTTTAAGTTCACTTGTCGTTTGCCTCGCATTTGTTTTTGAAAATTGATTTTATACTTAGTGCACAAGACTGCTCTTCCAGCCCACAAGTCCACTTTCGTAGCTTGCAAGTATTCCGTGAGACGAGGACGTTCGCGCCCACCGTAGTGATCGAGGAACGCCTAGCACCACCACCCCCGTCGTAATGGCGGAAGAAAAACTAATGAATGAGCTTTCCAAGCACCCATCGAGGTTACGGAGATGCCATTGTTGTCCCAACCATCGTGGGCGATACCTTCGAAATGAAAACCGGTTGCTTAATCTTGTAACCCAAAGCCAATTTTATGGTTTTGAGCGAGACGACCCTCATGCACATATTCGATGGTTCAATAAGATTGCATCGACCATCAAATACAAGAATGTCCCACATGAAGCAATTAAGCTTCTTCTGCTCCCATTCTCTTTAGAGGACAAGCCGGATTTGGCTTCGAGAAACAACCCCTCGCTCCATTGAGACATGAGAGGATTTAGTCACTAAGTTTGTGAACAATTCTATCCTCCATCCCGAACTACAAGTCTTAAGAATGAGATAATGAAATTCACTCAAAGATTTGATGAATCATTCGGTGAGGCATGGGATCGTTATAAAGAGTTTCTCCGAAAGTGTCGCATCATGGTTTTACCGAGTTAATGCAAATGGATACTTTCTACAATGGTGCGAGCCAAGTCGACCAAGACTCTTTAAATGCCTCGCGAGAGGTAATTTCTGAGCAAGACCACAAAAGAAGCCTTGCAAATCATAGAAAACAAGTCCCGTGTCCATACATACGAACAAAGACATATCGCCTCGCCGATCGCAGGACCTTCTACTTCATCTCACGTGAGTACATCTAGCACCGATGCTAAGATTGACAAACTCACGGATGTTATTCGAGCTTTGGTTCTTGCTAACCAAAGAAAGTCACTTTCACACGCACACCATCACATGGTGAAGTGAAGAAAGTCGAGGTCTGTCACTTGTGGTGGCCCTCATGCATACTACAGTTGTCAGATCGCCACGGATGGTAGTCCGTTTGAAGCCAATTCTATAGCCGGTACTTCACATCGTGAGGTAATCAATACCGTCCTCAAATGAACCAAACTACCGTGCTAATACTTATCAGACCACCCGGTTTAACCGTAATCATAACATGCAAACCGAATCGAACCAACCTAGAATGAACCAAGGTTATCAAAACCAAGGTAATTTCTATCCCGGACCAAATCAAGGTTTCCAACATCAAGGAAATTTTAATCAAAACAATTTCAATCGAGGGAATCAATTTCATGGGAATATGAATCCTAACCAAGGAAATTTTCAAAATCAAGGCCCTAATCCGAACAATAGAGGCCAAAATTTTCCTAATCAAACTCACGCCATTGTTCCAACTGGACCATCATCTGATGAGCTATTGAAGCAATTCATGAAATCCCAAGATGAAATGAACAAAGTTGTTGGTTAGCCGATTTCGACATTAAGAAGTCTTTAAATGATCAACCCTCGGGCTCGTGAAAACTTCCGAGCAACACGATCGCTAACCCGGGGGCGATGCAAAGCGATCACAACCATAAGTGGTGTATCATACGAAGGACCCATTGTTCCTCCTACCTCCTCTTCTTCTTCTTCTCCCAAGGTAGTGGAACGTGAACATGAGGCGACAAAGACAAGGAACTTCCTACTAATAACGGAGGTACCAACGATGTCCATCCTCAAGTTGTCCCGAAACCCAAATCCAATCCAGAGTTGTTTTGAACCTCCAAGAGCTCCGTTGAAAACCCCAAATCCAAATCTTCTATTCCTTACCCATCACGTTTGAATGAGCAAAAGCTCCGCAAAAGCTACCATCAAATGGACAAATTTTTCAAATTTTCCAAGAACTACATTTTGACATAAGCTTTGCGGATGCTATCATGCGATGCCCAAGTTTGCATCAACTCTCAAACACATGTTAAGCAACAAGGAAAAACTGCTTGAAATGGCTAAACTCCTTCGAACGAGAACCGCTCGAAGATTCATAAAGAAGCTTCCCGAAGCTTGGAGATCCCGGAAAATTTCTCTTACCTTGTGTATTTCGAGGATGGTTGAATGCTTTTTTAGCCGATCTTGGTGCAAGCATTAACTCGATGCCTCATTCAAGATGGAAGAAACTTTCTTCCGGACCTTACTCCCACCGCATGACTCTTGAGCTTGCAGATCGTACAATATCCCGCCCACTTGGCATTGCCGAGGATGTATTCGTGAAAGTAGGAAAGTTCCATTTTCCCGGTGACTTTGTGGTTGTTGACTTGATGCCGATCATCGGTTCCCTCATTGTTGGACGAGGATTCCCGAGAACGGGCGTGCTCTCATTGATGTATTTGAGCAAGAAATCACATTACGTGTGGGTAATGAAGTCGTCACCTTTAACCTTGATCAAACTTGAGGTACTCCGCAACCTATGATTCTCGAGTCGGTTAACCGAATAGATATCATTGATGTTGCTCAAGAGTACCTCAAGAAGTTCTCGGTTATGTTCATAATTCTTGAGTGATAATCTCACTCATTCATCTCAACCCATCATTGCCAATTTACTCCTTCTCTCACCCGTTCGAGGAAAGTGACTTCATCTTGGAAGAAATTGAAGCATACTTGTTTAGTGATTCTGGGTTTCATGGGAAATTGATCACGCCCAATTGACATCGAGGGAGATATTCTTCTCATCGAAGATGCTCAATGATGATCCTTCATCAATCCCTCCTTAAGAACTTCAAAGAGGAAATCAAAACCATTGAAAATCTAATGATCCTCCCAAGTCGAACTTAAGGACTTACCACCTCATCTCGAGTATGCATTTCTTAAGGGTGATGATAAATTACCCGTCATTATTGCTCGAGATTTGAGTAAAATGAAAAGACCGCTCTAATAAAGGTTTTGAAATCACACAAGCAAGCAATTGCTTGAAACTCTCCACATTAATGGTATCAACCCCGAGTTTTGTACTCACAAAATCTTGATGGAGGATGATTTCAAGCCAGCAATTCAACATCGTAGAAGGGTGAATCCTAAGATTCATGAGGTTATCAAACAGAGGTTCTCAAACTTCTTGATGCAGGATTAATTTACCCGATCTCGAGATAGTCCTTGGGTTAGCCCAATTCAACGTGTTCCTAAAAAGGGTGGCATTATGTTGTCACAATGAAGAAAACGAAGTTAATTCCAACTCGATTGGTTACTGGATGGCGTGTTTGCATTGACTATCGTAAGTTGAATGACGCCACCGAAAGACCATTTTCCCTACCCTTCATGGACCAAATGCTTGAGAGATTAGCGAGGAACGAATACTATTGTTTCTTAGATGGTTTCTCGTGTTATTTTCAGATCCCCATTGATCCACAGGATCAAGAAAAGACCACATTCACCGCCCATACGGAACTTTTGCCTCTGCACGTATGCCTTTTGGCCTATGTAACGCTCCCGCACGTTTCAACGATGTATGATGGAAATTTTCCACAACATGATCGGGAAACAATGGAGGTGTTTATGGATGACTTCTCGGTCATTGGGGACTCGTTTCAAACATGTCTCCCATTTAGATAAAATGCTAAACGGTGTGAAGACACCAATCTTTGTCTAAATTGGGAGAACAACCATTTTATGGTCAAGGAAGGATTGTCCTAGGCCATAAGATTTCAAAAACGGATTGAGGTCGATAGAGCAAAAGTCGATGTTATTGCTAAATTGCCTCATCCTACTACCGCCAAAGTTATTAGGAGTTTTTAGGTCATGCCGGTTTTTATCGCAGATTCATACAAGATTTTTCTAAAATCGCCGGCCTATGACTCATCTCCTCGAGAAGGATGCTCCTTTTATCTTCTCACCGAGTGCATCAAGCTTTTGAAACATTAAAGAAAAAGCTTACTAAGCACCACTCGCTGCCCCGATCGATTTACCCTTTGAACTCATGTGCGATGCAAGTGATTTTGCTATCGGGCAATCACAGGGCAACGAGAACCAAGCATTTTCAGCCTATCCATTATGCAAGTAAAACTATGACCGAGGCTCAAACCCATTACAACACCACGTAAAAGAGCTACTAGCCGTGGTGTATGTGTTTGAGAAGTTTAACCGTACTTAATCTTGACCAAATGCATGGTGTATACGGATCACTCGACTCTCAAATATCTCTTTGCAAAACAAGATGCAAAGCCGAGATTGCTCGTTGGGTTCTCCTCCGCAAGAATTTGATATCATTATACGTGATAAAAAGGAGCCGAGAACCGGGTCAACGATCATCTCGTCGCTTAGAAAACCCACACCAAGATGTTTTCGAAAAAGGAAATAAATGAAACATTTCCTCCGAGACACTCAATGCGGTTTCTTTTAGTGGAGACTCTACTACCCCATGGTTTGTCGACGCAAATTACCATGCGGGTAACTTCATAGTGAAAGGAATGTCGACCCAATAGAAGAACAAATTCTTCAAGGATGTTAAACATTACTCGGGACGACCCTACTTATTCAAAATCATGCGGATCAAGTCATCCGACGGTGTGTTTATGGACACGGCTATGGACATTCTCAAAGCTTGCCATGCCGGACCCACCGGGGCCATCATAGTCCAAATTACACCGCCAAAAGGTGTTTGATTCCGGTCTTATTGGCCCACTATTTATAAGGATGCCCACGATTTTGTCAAAGCATGACGCTTGTCAACATCACGGAAATTTCTCTCAAAGAAATGAAATGCCAGAAACGCCATTCAAGTGTGTGAGATCTTTGACATCCGGGCATTGACTTTATGGGGCCATTTCCATCATCTCGAGGAAACAAATACATACTGTGGCCGTTGAATATTTGTCAAATGGGTTGAGTAAAGCTTTGCCTACCAATGATGCCCGAGTTGTTGTGAAATTCTTAAAATCTCTTTCGCTAGGTTTGGAACCCACGAGCTATAATCGGTGATCGTGGCACGATTCTGCAATGACCGTTTGATAGAGTCATGCAAAGTATGGTGTAACCCACCGCGTCTCTCTGCGCACCACCCCCAAACAAGTGGGCAAGTGGAAGTTTCAACCGAGGATTAAAGAATTCGGAGAGGACAAGAGGCGAACCGTGCCTCTTGGTCGGATAAGCTAGATGACGACTGGGCCTTCCGTGCGACTTTTATAAACACCCATCGGGTGTACTCCATACAAGCTAGTGTACGGAAAGGCGTGTCATCTGCCGATTGAGCTAGAGCACAAAGCATACTGGGCCTTAAAACATGCCAACTTCGATATCCAAACTGCGGGTGATCACAGAAAAATTCAAATGAATGAATTAAATGAACTCCGTGATCAAGCATACGAGAACTCTTTGATCTACAAAGAAAATACAAAGAAGATTCATGACTCCAAAATCAAGAACCGCGTTTTCAACGTCGGTGATCGAGTCCTTCTTCTCAATTCAAGATTGAAGATTTTCTCAAAATTAAAATCCATTGGTCCGGACCATTCACCATCACTAAAGTATTTCCTTATGGAACCATTGAGTTATCTCAACCCGATGGTCCAAATTTTAAAGTGAATGGTCATCGATCAAGCACTATTTTGGAGAGGACATTCCACCCATGGTTGTCCTTGATATCCAAACTTTCCCATGAACCATTGAATGCGGGGTCGAGTCAAGCTAGCGACTCGGGAATCAAAAACAAGAGCACACCATATGGGTTTTCACCCATATTTCGATTTCTTTCTACTTTCTACCACACTAGTGTGGGGAGTTACCCATTTGTTGTATATAAGTTTTCATCCTTAAAAAAAATAAAAATAAAATTAAAAAAAATAATGGCCTTAGTATTTCCCTTTACGTTCTATGTTTCGGCATAATCACGGTACTTTGAATATTGAGGGCAATATTCATTTCTAGTGGGGGGAATTCTCATGAATTTTATCATGTAATTATACCACCCAATTCCCCTATTTTGGCCAATTTTTTTTTGGAGTAAGTGTTTTGCACTTACTCGACTTTACGATTATCATCCGCCATGTCTAATAAACAAAAGGATTGGCTAATCCAGAGCAAACAAATTTCTTGGTAAAGATATCTCAAACCGCTGACGACTTGCATTTGCCCAAAATTGTATGGTGTTATTTCACCATATCTTTAATTAGTAAAGAGTTGGCTAGCCCGCAAGTTTATGGCTTGTGGTAAAGGCGCTTGGAAAACCATAATTGGTAAATCGACTCACCAAAGATATTTTATCTAAGAGTTGGCTAGTCCGTAGCAAACGGCTCGTAAAGACAAATCAAAACCGTTGAAAGTCGGTGATTTGCTCAAAATCATTTGATTATCATTGTACCAAGGTTCTTACTTGAATCAAACAATTGGCTACCCGTAAGTAATGGCTTTGGTAAAGAGATTAAAATCCATTAAATTTTCATAAAAGATTGCTAGGACTAGCAATAGTTTAGTGTAGGGATTGATGAGTGTCTAAATACTCATCATTTTATTCCCATTTAAACTCAAAACATCCGAAAACACTTTAAATGCCACAAAATACTATAAATATCATTGAAATGTGTTTTTATGTGTTACAAGTGCAAAAGGATTGAAAACTGATGAAAAACAACAAAGTTTACATAATTTACAGTTTCAGTCCCTAAACTTTCATAAATTGGCAAATTTAGTCCCTGGATATTCAAATCATGTAAAATATCATTTAAAGTCCCTAGGGATTCATGAGTTGTCAAACTTGGTCTTTGAAGTTTAAAATGGCAAAAATGGCAACTTAGGTCCCTGAAGTTTCAAAAATGACACAAAAGGTCCTTGGAAATTTAAAATGGAAAATAATTACATTTATGGTCCTTGGTTTATCATATTTGGCAGGATAGGTCCTTGAAGATACTTTGGAATAATTACATATCAGGTCCCTCAACTTTGCACAAATTACATTTTTGGTCCTTGTGTTAATACAAAACCAAACGGACCCTTTTTGTATTTTTAACCCAGCCAAAACTTGAACCCCCTATCAATAACCCTTGAACCTCTCAGTCAAACCACCTCCACTATTCATCTCTCTCACAACCCCGCCAAAACCAAAACCACCATGGTTTCCACCACTTGTTCCTACCACCTCACTACCACCTTTCCACCTCAACCCCAGCTGTATACCCACTCCCTTCCACCTCCACATCCTCCCAAAATTCTTTAATTGCAAAAACGCTCAAATGACTTTTACGCCAAAAATACACATGTGCGGTTCGATGAATTCAAAGGATCCAAGGGTTGAAAAGAGCGGATACATTCAGTAGAGGTCGATGTAGTTCAAAAGATCAATATAAAGAAAGAATGGAGCAATGAGGATAGTTATCTAGTGTAATTTAATTTAGCTTATGTCGACTTAATTATGTTTTAATTTCCGTAAAATTTGGCTTTCAAGTACTTTGTTAAGTGATTTTATTGTAATCTAAAACCTTTCCGCCTCTTTAATTTCGGTGTTGTTTCAATTTCCAATTTATGCTTGATTTTACCTCAAATTCTTCATATGATTTGAATGTTGTTATTAGTGTTGTTTATGGACTCATAAGCTCATATAAGATCCTTATATAGCTTGTGTAAGCTATTAGAAACTTTAAAACTCAGTTTAGAATTAAAAATCAAAAATACAAAAAATGTTAGGAATTAGAAAATTCCAGTATTGAAGAGTCGGTCACCCCAACTATTATCTAGCATAAGTTAGCTCGTAGACTTGTCGTTATTTACGTATTTATGTAGTTAATTAGTTAGTCAAGAGTGTAAAATAGTTTAGTGCAACACCGTGGAGGAAGGACGGGTCTTTACCCATCGTATCCCCGATCCACAGCCGTCAGAGGTCTTTTAGTTTGTAACCTATAAATACCCTCTACCTTGCAAGGTAGAGGGTTGGATGTTCTTTGCAATCTAATATTCTACAAGTTTCTCTTACTAGAATATCCCACTTTCTCTCTCTAAAATCATCTATATGCCCATTGTGTTAATGTTATGATATGTAAGTGAAACCAATAACCAACAATTGTTATCAAGAGCCATGGTTAGATCATATCTTGCACATCTTTGGATTTCTAGTGGTTTTAGGTGGTTTTGAGTTTGAAAAGTTTAGTGGTTTGTGCATCATTTGGTTGATTTCTTGTGTTAAAGTTTGGATTTTGTTAGTACTTTTATGTTTAGAATCATCACAAGTGTTTAGGTTTTCATTTGGTAAGCTTGAATCATCTTGGTTGGGTTGTTTTTGGATTGAAAAGTGATGTTTATGTGGTTTTTCTTGCTAGCGACTTAACACACGGAATTCTTTCTTCATAGCGACTTGCTTTACAAATTTGTAGCGAGTTACAGTTTTAGACCTAGCGACTTAGAACTAGCGACTTAAAGTACAAGTAGTGGACTTTCCACCACAGGTAGCGACTTGGAGGTAGCGACTTGGTCTCAGAAGTAGTTGCTATTTAGCGACTTGTATCTTTAGCGACTGTGTGTAATTGTCGCCAAAATTTTGCTAGCGACTTAATGCTTAGCGAGTTACTACTTAGCGACTTGCAATTGTTTAGCGACTTGGTGGTATAGCTAATTAGGTGTTAGCGACTAGAGGATTAGCGACTTGTACTTAGCGATTTGGATGTTGATTTAACGACATGGAATTATTGCTATTTAGTTGCTAGCGAGTTGGTTCAAAATCTCTAGAGACTTGGGAGTTATTCATAGTACTTGCTCTCCTTTAATGACCAAAGTACTCTCTATGACAATAGTGAAGTGAAATGTAATGCTTACTCGAATGCCATACATTTAATGATTCAAAGATCGATTAATCGTAACAACTCAAATAAGTCACTCTTAATGTCTCGCAAATGATGCTAAGAATATGGAATGCACCAAGGAGCCGCTTCAACATCTCACCACTTCTCAAATTACTCTTATCTACAACCATGGATCGAACAAGTTGTGCCATTCTTCGTCAGATTTTCCCACTTTGACAAGAACTGCTTTACTTAACTTAGAACGACCGAGGTTTCAAATTACCAAAGAAAAGGTCTCAACCGATGAGTCTCATGCCGCTTCTTCAAACTATCTTCAATCAATTTCACCACTTATCCGGAAGAATATTCCTCGATTTTGATGATATCATGACTGGAATATCATTCAAAAACATACGGAATGGAAATTCATGAGTTCGTAAACTCATTTACTCAACTTATGGGTAATATGGAAACATACATCAAGGAAGCCGCAAAAGAGAATAAAAGTCGAATGCGTTGAATGAGTACCGAGAGACACCATGGAGCAATTGTGACAAGTCATGCAACATTCCTTGGCTTGAACAAATGAATGACACCGATTGCGTAATCTCATTGTGATGAAAAGGATGAAGACAACAAGATCGATCTCAAACACTCGTAGTCGAAAAGGTTTCTTTCGATAAGGTACACTTAATCGATCACACAAATTCTCATAAAAGGTACATGACTCTTACTCGAACATAACATTGTGGAATCAATCTTTGTTTTACCCGAATCTAATGCAAGTAACATGATTGAAAAAGGGTATATGATGAGCTTTCAAACAAATTTTCAATTCTTGAAAACACAGATCTCATTGCAAATTGAAATACAACAAAAGGATGAAATGTTTTATGCAAAGAAACCTTGTACTAATCGTGAACTTCCGAATTTAGAGAATTTTTGAAATTAATCGCTTAAAATCCTGTGTTGTGACAAAGATTCACCATTGGCAATCAAATTACTTCTTCGTAAGCCCGTAAATATGACCGTCATGAGATGAGTGATGCACTAGAATCTAGAAATTCAACTAGCTCTATGTGTGTCCAACCTTCTAAGAGAAAATGAGCATTTAAGAATGAACCTTGAGGAAACAAACTCTAAGTTAGACAATCAATCTAACCTCTTGATGAAAGACATTGATGACCTCAAAGCACAAATTCGTGATAAGAGCTTCAATATTGTTGCCCTAAAAATGAGCTCGTGAAGTCGTTGGAAATAGGATGAACACTAAGTTTGCAAAACCTTCAACTTTGGGAAAGTCAAATGCTCGTAACCACTTGAAACGAAGCAGCTATTAAACAACCTAATGCCTTTAGGTCCGAAAGAGCTAAACCATTGAAATCTAAGCTTACATCCCAAGTTGACAATATGTCTGCTTTGTCAAACCACCACTTCATTTCCTAGTTCGATATGATGAATCTCAAACCCTGACTTATGGTCAATTCTCACGGATCGAAATGCATAAGTATAACTAGCTCGCATGCAAAACATCATTTGACCGATCAATCCCTAAGAAATTCTCTCGATCACAAAAGGACATATTGTCAAAACAAGGTTGTGCACTCATTTAGGTCAACTAACTGTGGTTTCAAATGGATTCCCACCGCGATTTTTAAGTTTACGGGACTTAAACGAACCTACATTCCTAGATCATGCCTCAAATGGATTCCCACAGAAAACTCTTCAAGAATGTAGAACCTAATAGGATCCCCATTAATGATACGCCCTGTTCCATCGTGATGCATCCAAATGTGAGATTAAACATGTCACTAACCCTTCTATGTGCAATTCTACATGTGCTTCCAAGACAATGTGCTCTCGCCTTTTCGTGTACAATGCTCAACTCAATCAGAACTTCATGACTTGGTTCCTTCAGAAATAAACATAGCTCAATCAGAGTTATATTTTGCCGAGTTGATGTATTTTAATTTGACTCCTATTCATCTTGAATCAGACTCGCTTTTATAACCGTGTATAAATCAAGTTTTCTTAAAAAAAAAAAAAAAAAAAAAAAAAAAAAAAATTGGATACTATTTTATCATTTTCCTCAATTTAATAAAGAATACATTCCTTGTTATCGATAACATCTACGATCCTAGAAATGTCATTCAATAATGGCACGGATCATAGATGAAGTTCGAACAAATGATATATTCTTGTTTTATAACGGATTGATTAATGTCAATCAATGGTCTTTGATAACATTGATTGAGGGGAGATTTTACATGTTTTTGGTTATGATGGTTGCTCATTTGTAAGTTGTGGTTGTGTTTTGCTTTGGTGTCTATCGAGTTATGTTTTTGTGATTATCCGTTATGATGTTTCTTTCATTATAGGTTGTGGTCGTATCTTGTTCATGTGATTATCCTTGTGTACCCATGTATTGAATGCCTTGCACTAAATGCTTACTTGATTAAATGTTTATTTGATTCATGTTTTCATTGATAATTATCTATGCTAGTTACTTACCACTTTTGCACATAAACCAAAGGGACCAAATGTGTCATATAACCAATATAGTTTTACACTAGCGACTTGCCACACTTCATTTTAAAACCACGGGACCGAATGTGTCAAATTGCAAAAGTTCCCCTATACCCCTAGCGACTTACTACATTTTATTTTATAAGTTTTTTTCTCTCTCTCGTTTTGTCTTCTCGTCTAAGTTACTTGTTCTTACTAGCGACTTAACTGTGGTAAGTCTTGAATCACACCTTATTTGTTCTCTCTTATGCGTTTGTGTCTAGTTTCTAATCTGTTTATTTATCCAGATCCTTTCGAGCCCGTGATTTGTGACTGATTGATTCCCACATAGGTTTGATTTGTCATGAAATCATGTTTTTGTTGTTGTTATTATGATGATTGAATATGTACAAATCGTTTGGTATATCTTATCTTGATTGCTTGATAATTTGTCTTCATGATCTGGTGATGAATGTTTAGTGGATTGGGTTGTTGGTTTTTGCTGTTATGAGTGTTCTTGATGGCGACTTAACATGTTCTTGGTAGCGACTTAGCTTGAATGTTCTTCATGGCAGTTAGCATTCAACTTAGCGATTATGTTTCGTAGCTAATTAGTTTATTATATTCCGCGACTTGGTAGTGAAGTTAGTTGTCACGACTTGTCTTTACAAGTTAGCTAATTAGTAACATTAGCGACTTAGTTAACAAATTTGTAGCGACTTGGTTGTGTTATCGTTCATGGCGACTTGTCTTCACAAGTTAGCGAATTAGTAACCTTAGCGACTTAGTTAATGATTTGTAGCGACTTGGTTTTGTTATCGCTCATGGCGACTTGTCTTTACAAGTTAGCGAATTAGCATAGCGACTTAGAGAGCTAAACTATTAGCGACTTGTCCGTGGTACTAGTGATGGCGACTTGTCTTTACAAGTTAGCAACATTGTTCACTTTCATGTTGCGAATTAGTCTTAGGGTCGAGGGTTATTAAATTGTTCAAAGGTTTATTGCTAAAGTTGATCTCATTCTCACAATACCTAGGATCTCCTAATTCAACTTGTTGAGTCAACATACTCTATGTAAGTCGCTATGACATTTCGCTTAGGCAAAAGGTACTTGGTTTCTCTCACGACGCCCAAATGTTACTTTTTGCCTCATGCATATTTGTTATATCACTTACATGTGTATCTTGGCTCATGACATGATCCCTTTGCAATGCACTCTTTTGCCTTTTAATCCCTTTATCACCGTCGTGTGAATATTTATCCGTAAGATTCTACTTCATTAAAATATCTCACTTATGCCACTCAATCTTTCTCTCAGATGTGTTTTGGGGACCTTCCGAAAGTTGTCGCTCTATGTGTCTATGTCATAAGGGTTCTCTCAATGTTGTCTCACTTATCATTTATCATCTAACCTGCTCCCAATCATTATCGTTGATTGTATGTTTACTCGATCATCAATGGCAAGTTCAAACCCGTAAAAGAGCGCTACCTTCTAAGCATCATCCAAAGTTCTCTCAGACGAAGAAATCCTTCCTGTGAGTCAATGGGCTGATATTGGAAAAGCAACTCATATGTGGACCTACAAAAGCTTCAACAAAACCGATACTCAAAGTTTCTATTGACGTCCCGAAAACACAAACTTCTTGAGCTATTACCAAGCAATGCTCAATTCCCACCATTTACATTCAACAATTCGAACACCGCTCAATGGGACAAAATCACACCGATACTCTTGCAAACTGGATGATAGGGAGTTCACGATTGATTCTCGATATTTCGAGCAAGGCTCTTGGAATCACCCCATGTAACCCTAACCTTCGCTCGAATCTCCACGGTGTCGACGATCCGATTGTCTTTCTAATTGGGTTAGGTTATCGTAACAAGATTTCAAGAGCATCCGACATCATCACCGGACACATGTATCAACCCCGAGAGCTATTACAACTATTCTTAACTTGTGCTTATCTCGCAAAACATCGTGGTTCGATAAAGTGAGAATTCCTATCCCGCAAATCCTATGGGAATTGTTAATAGGTTGATGTGAATGTCTCGATCGTATTTGGGAAGAATTTTCCTTATCAATACACACATTCATATCTCGATAGAACTAATTTTAACAAAGCTCAAGGTCGAAAGAAATGTAACAAGCTTGTGATTCCCAAAGATCGATTTTCTAAGCTTGTTATCCAAAGATTTGCAACAAACTCACAACTTCAATCCTAGGAGTGAATCAACTCGCATAAAGCGTAAGATAAATATGTTTTAGGAAACCCGAAATATGTTCCTAGAGGTATGGATAAAGAAATATTTGATTGCCAATTCCATTGTCTTCTCACGTAAGATATCAAGAAGGACTACTTCAAACAATACAAGAAAAGAGCTACCGCCTCTGCCGATGTCACACCTTCTCCTCCACAACCCAATGCTCCCAAGTCCACGCCACTCACAAGCATCCTATGCCTCTTCCTAAAAAGAGACTTGAAAGGTCACCACAATGACACCGCATCCAAGAAGCGTAAAGTAAAAAGGAAGAAAATGGAAAAGGAAATTGGTGAAAATACCGAGGTATCAAGGAATATTACAAGGTTGATCGATGAAGATGATGTCGATCTACAACTTGGAATCCAAAGAAAGCCTTGAAAGTCTAAATGTGAAAGCACCAAGAGGTGGAGTTGTGTTAAGAGAGCCCGATCAACTACCACGACAACCAACCCAATAACACATGACAAAGGAAAAGGATTGTGAGTGTTGAAACCGAACAAGCGACTCACATGCTTTTAACGATCTCATCATCTCCATCAAGCACCACCAATCAATATAAGTCAAGAGAAGATCGAATCATCTCATGCTAATGAACTATCCGGAGTGGACAAAGTGCCCAAACGCTTAAAGAAACTCTTACTCTTAGTGAGACTCAACTGCTTGAATGTTGACACTGCTGCATAAAGGCTCGCAGAGAACCTTGAGACAAGATCCGATGAGACCTTGAAGATGGATGAACCAAATCGCCTACTAACTCTCTATCCTCACTTAAGGATATTGATACGATTTCTTTTGGTGATCAATACATTAATGACAAACCCTTAAATACCGCACAATCCATGTATACCGTCAAGATTCAACAAGATACGCCAACCATTCCTCCGATGTCAAGATCTTCATTATCAACCGCACTTCCACCTCCTATACCAACTCAATCAATCGTACAAACACCACCGACATCATCACCAACCCCCGAACCTCGTCATTACAGCTTGCCGATATGGATGCTCCACCACTTCACCACCACGCATCCTTACCGATCAACCATCGGACAAAGTCGAAAAAGGATAGAAGCTCCGAAAGGCAACTTCCTAAATCTGCTGATTCCCTGTGGATCGTGTCTATAGATTGGAGCACCTCAACTTCAATGAAGGGTTACCGCCGCTAATGAAGGAGAAGTCAAGGATGCCGTGGAATGGGCTATGGAGGCTCCACTTAGACGATTCAAGGACCTACCTATCACCGATATGAGAGCAGCACTGCTTGAAAGGATTTATGATGTCAAGAGGACAAGCATGAGGTTCACAAGAAACTCTATGAGGCACTTGATGAATCCATTAAGTTCGATAATAATGAGCAGCTTTATGATTGACATCGGGAAAAGAAGCTAAAAAGAAAAGGAGAACAATTGTGATGGAATCATTGATGAAGGACCAGAAGATCCTCCTCCACCTCCACCACTAACGGGCGCTGAACTTCGGAGTCTGGTGATCCTTCTACGACAACCAACACACCTCCACCACAACCACCATCATCACCGCCAAAACTTTCCAATCAATCAGTCCTACAAAAGAACAGTAGTACTAAGAAGAAGTCTGCTTGGAAGACGGTTGATTCAAGGTTCACATCCACATCCACCTCTATTCATGATGATCAAATGGTTCACGAAGAGTCGCATGTCATGGCCGATTCTCAACCGATGAAGATGATGCATCAACAAAGCATATTCCTAAGCCATCGAAGATTGGTTTGATACTTACATGGTCGGAATCGCACCAAAGACATCCGTAGTAGCACTTTCAAGAGACACAATTCAAAGTCGCATTGTGGAAGATAGACCTCCTTCTCCGTAACCCACATGGACCATCCCGTAGTCTCGACTATATGATTCCCGACAACAATTAGGCATCGCCTATCACCAATAATTATGAAGTTCCACCAAGACTCTCTTCGCACTACATCGAGATATGGGAAGTTTTATTAGATGGTTTTGTGAACGGAAGAGTATCTCATCCATAACTCCAAGAGATCTTGAAGGACAAGCTTATGAACTTGTCAAAGTCTTCCACTCTAATGCAAATCATCTTCAATATCGATGGAAGAATGCCATAAGATGTCGAATGACCAAGTCGATGAGCAATCCGCTTCAATGTCAACAAATCTCTTCCTCTTGGTGGTGAACCCGTCGATGACCATTCAGCCGAATTCTTCTTCAATCACGACTGACTATCTGTGCTGCTCGCTCACCGAAAGAAGACCCGCTCTATCAATATCAAAGATGAAAGTCGCAACCTAATTTGATCGCTGGCTTGAACAGATGGTTCCCGATCAATTCTAGGTCGATGAAGAACAAAAGTATGATATTGCCGCTTCTTATGGTATTTCTCACGGTGGTTCAAAAGAAGAAGTTCTACATCGAAAGACATGGTGTCGATAAAAGACGCAATGATGTCGATCAAAGTCGCAAATCTTAAGTGTTGTTCGAGTAGAGATCTTCCCTATCTATGGATATGAGTATTTGAAGAAGATAGTCCTTAAAAGAGCAAACCTCAAAGAGTATACTATTGAAGAGAACAACTTCAAACATCTTATGCCAAATGATTTCAAGATCTCTATCTCTTAAATCTTCAAAGACACCTTGAGCATTTACCGTCCGTGAGAAAAAGGCCTCTCTGCAATTGCCACTCTTTGGATCGTGGGCTTAGTCATTCGAAAATGAGTTGAGGACTTTCACTTGGCATTGAAAGCTACCAAACCAGATCAACCTTACAAGTCCACAATGGAATGCAACTGGGCATGAATTTCATCATGAATACAAAGTCCTTGACACCCCTAGAGCCGCCATCTTCACCGACAGATATGGATCTCGATGCTTATGCGCCTATGTGAGCTCTACAAGTTTAGTGATGGTACTCTCAAATTGGTCAAGAAGAACTTGACACCGTAATGAAAGAAGTCAAAATTGATATGAAATCTTGGGTTAAGACTACTTTTTGGACCGATGATGACTGAAGAGGTGTGAACACTTCATTGTCGCAATCGACGAAGACTCAAGACACGAAGGATCTTCCGCACTTTGCTTATGTTGGTGGAAGGCTTCGGGATGGTCACTACAAACTTCTTCGAGGATCGAATGAAGACATCTTCGGAAGTCGTTTATGTTGTGTTTTAAATATGTGTAATATGTGGTGTACTAAATATGAACAACTCGTAATACATGTAATAGTGCTAGGATTTGTATTGTGGTTTCCCTTGTAAAAGGGAAACATCCGTGTTGTCCACTTCGATCATATAAAACCGGACACATTTTTCTCCTACAAATATTTTACCTCATACATATTTAATCACTGAGATCCAAAATCTCAAAGGATTTAAGATTTTGATCGGGGAAAAATGTGATATAAATATGATAGATGTTAAAAGATAAGATGACCAATTTTTTTGTGCATACTTCTCTAATATGTGCTAAACAATTTTCGAATCTCAAGCATATATTATGGGGAGAATTCTTCATAAATTCATGTCATCGTGGTACACAACTTTCAATCTTTCTAAGGTACCCTGATTGTATGGCTTCAAATCCTTTGGTGATCATGTATGCACTTCTTAAAGGGTTCCCTCTAGTATGTGCAAAACTCTTTTCAAACCTCGAGGCACATATTGAGGGGGAGCAAATTTATGGAAACCTCATCCTTCCTGGAAGTGCTTTATCTACTTGATTTGATCAGGGAAGTGATGTTGATATCTTTTAGAAAATGGTAATCAAAGAAGTAAATTCTTCCTCTTGCCTCCGTGTGCAAAACGATTTCAAACAATTCATGCACATGTTGAGGGGAGCACGATTCTAAAAATATCAAAACAATTCAGCACAAAATGTTTTGATAATATATCACAAGTATCCGGATTGATTTTCAAATGGTTTTCAATTGGTTCCAATGGCGTATGAACAAAACCAAATTGACCGACCAACTTTACTTTATGTACGGTGATATAAGGATGATAAGGTTAGGTATGTGTTCCCATGATCCGCTGTAACCGGAGGGATCCACCCAGGACAATCCACTAGTTAGTGTAGAAGTCCTTAGGTATGATGATAAAAGGAGAAAAGTGAGATATGGGAAGAGTGCGGATCGAAATAGAGCAAGCATCGAACAAACCCAACAAGGTTCTTGCTATGAAGTCTCGAAGCAATCAAGGGGTTCAAGAATTAAAAAGAATTGAATGAGAAAAGGGTGAAACAAATAGCCCTCCATTTATTCAACCTTAGGCGTAAACCGGGTTCACTTCATATGCTATCGATGGTAACATCGGTATTAAAGACAAGACGTCATGGACCCAAAGGACGATCGCACTTCAACTTTCCAAACCACTCGAGTTCCTCTTAAAAGGACTTGTTTCATTCTCACGGGAACCGACATTATCTATCGACTTTCTCTTAGAGATTGTTGATATTGAAGAAGGAGACCTCTCCCTAGTCTCCCACACAGATCCAAATATGCACAAATTGAGTCTAGAGCCACGAGATCATCAATAAATCTCATTAGGACACTTTCAATGAAGACTCTCTGCTTCACACAATGTGGAAAGAGAGATTATATCTTGAGTCCCACGATTATCCTTGTGGTATTGCCGTAACATCCGAGTGATGTGTATTCATATTCACAATGAAGTTGGAAAGCCTTCGAGCCAACATCAAACAAGCTCCCGGTAGGTGGCATGTGAGATCTATTATATGGATCAACCATGTGACAACCGAATGTAAACAATGGGGCGATTCAACCTCTTGAATCAATCTCGGTTCGATTATGGATTGACGGATACCTTTGAAAACCGGTCGTTGTGCTTAAAAACTCTTTTCTTTAGCACATCGACTGTACTCATTTTTCAAACCAAAAGGTGTTTTATGATTGATAATTTATTTTCAATAAAACCTTCGTTGTATTGCAAAAACAATTTCTATTGAGCAATACACGATTGTTTTTCAAATCTCTTTTCATCAATCTGGACTTAAAATTACCGGTTCACTCACTCCGTGTTGTCTTCTTTGAGACGTTCGGTTTGAGAACAATTAGAGCAATTGCGAAACCCCGTCAAGGAAATTCTTGGAATTATACCGATCACAGCAAGATTTGTATTGCTCAACGGGAACCGTGGTAGGTACCTCAATTCAACGAAGTGATCAAAGACACCTTCGTGCGATTTATTGCTAATCGTTGTATACATGTACGCCCCACGCTTGCAAATGATCAAATGAAGCGGTCAATCCATAGCCGCATGCTCACTTATCACATTCATCTCAAAAGAAATCATGATTAGTGCATCAATGACTCGATTTTTTCACTCCATGCTTCGCTATCACGCCAATATCATGAATCAACTAAAGCTTCCGCAAACTCGATGAGAAGATATCATGATCCGTAATGTGAGCATGTCTGGTCCTAAAGTCACAACACCAAAATGGATGTCTCGAGATTTTGTTAGTCGATGATCTCAAGAGTCGGCTCATAATTATTATCTCATGGATCATTAATGACCTCCACTTTAAAGTACAAATCTATGCAGACTTTGAAGTTGCACTACTTAGGCACAAAGATTGCGATGTTGAAATTTTAAAGTCTACTAGCTCAAGAACAAAGTCAAGAATAGAATGCTAGGATTTGAAATGTAAACATGGGGTGACCTCCTTAGGGGAGATTGTTAGGAATTAGAAAATTCCAAAGATTGAAGAGTCGGTCACCCCAACTATTATCTAGCATAAGTTAGCTCGTAGACTTGTCGTTATTTACGATTTATGTAGTTAATTAGTTAGTCAAGAGTGTAAAATAGTTTAGTGCAACACCATGGAGGAAGGACGGTCTTTACCCATCGTATCCTTGATCAACAGCCGTGAGGTCGTTTAGTTTGTAACCTATAAATACCTCTACCTTGCAAGGTAGAGGGTTGGATGTTCTTTGGTAATCTAATATTCTACAAGTTTCTCTTACTAGAATATCCCACTTTCTCTCTCTCTAAAATCATCTATATGCCCATTGTGTTAATGTTATGATATGTAAGTGAAATCCAATAACCAACAAAAAAATTAGTTATAAATCAAAAATCAAAAGAAATGAAGAAAAATGCATGGAGCAAGGTGAATTCTGGATTGCCTTGGGTTTAGATGCTTCTTGGGAAGCTATAGGAAGTGTTCTTGGTTCTTGGTTCTCGCTTTGTGATAAACACAATTTGTAAGCAATTTCTTCAAAATCGCATTTTTAGTATAAGTGTTTAAACCTTGTTAATTTTAGCTTAACTCGTCTCATTATAGTTAATTTAAGTTAATCAATAGATTTCTTAGTTTAAAATACTGTTTTAGTGCTTAAAGCTTCAAAACAAAATTCTATGTGGTTGTTTGGATTTTTGTGTCACCGTGTTAGAGGTTGTTTGTGCCTATTGTTCTTGTTTGATGTATGTCATATTAGGTTCAGCATCTCGCTTAAAACATAAAATCCAAAGGCTTACTTGTTAAAAAGTCAAAATCTCCTTTAATCTTACTCTAGTTGTTAATCGTTAGGATTTAGATTGTAAAATTCATCACAGTTGCTTATAACTTGGTAATCTAGCTTAAATTCATCTTCTTATAGCTTAATATAACATAATCAGTGAGTAGGATTGATCCAAAGCTCATACAAGTCAACTTGTTAGTGTAACTTAAAAAGTCAAATTCTCACTTAGTCAGTTTTTGAATAAACTAGATAATTTTCTATAGGATTTAATATTGAGTTTCATGTTTTATGCTTTTGGGATATTAGTATTTAGCTGCTCATCTTCATCATGGTATTTTTCATAATTTGTAGTTAGCTTGTTAAACTGCTTATTTCTTGTCTTCTTTTAAGCACTTTTCAAAACCTCCCCTGTGCGGTGGAGTTAGTGTTATCTCGCTTGATTTCACAAGCTCATACAGAGCTTATTAGTGGGACCTGTGGTTTGACCTTAGCTTTTGGAAAGCTCACCCACCCATCTCTTTAGTCCAAGGCTTATTTTCCACTTTTCAAACTTATTTAAAAGGGTCGCTACTAGCTTTTAGTTTTGTCCATTTCTCAAGATACATCGAGTCAAGATACACACGAGAAATCAGTGTAATTGAGCCACTTTCACAAGCTCACACAGAGCTTATTAGTGGGCCCCAGTGTGAGATTCTTGGTTTTTTGGGAACCTCAATAAGCCAGCTTATTACATCCAAGCTTGCTTTTGACCTTTGAGCCCTTGCCCCTAGCTAAATTTGGCCTACAAAATCCTTGCAGGCCTGTTTGGTTGATAGGTTTAGTGGAATTGCTTATTTGCTTATTAAAGCTTATCAGTGTGATTCTTTGTGCCTTTTAGCTTCATTTAAATACCTTTAGCTTGTTTGCATCTTATTTTACCTTTGGTTCCAGCTTGTAAGCTTGTTGTGAGCTCATTTAAGCTAAAAATTCTTTTGAAAGCTCAAAAGCTAAACTGTTAAGCTCATAAGCTTCCAATCTGCTTATTTTTAAGTTTTAAAATTTTTGTTTTCATTAAAAGTTTGTATTATCGTAGTTAAATAGGTTTAAACAATAAAAACACAAAACATCAACTTTAAAAATAGTGATAGCATTTATTTAATATAATTTAGCTTTTAATTTTCTTTTCAACTTATTATTAAGCACTTATCTGCTTTTATATTTTTATTAAGTTTTCATATTAAAGTATTTTTAGAAATTTCTTAGATTTTTCCTTTGTCATCTAGTAATTTTAATAATTAATAATAGTTTAATTAATAATTTATTAATATTAAAGTATTAAATAGTAAAAATAATTTTTATTAAGTAAAACCATGTTTTTATATTTTTCCTAGCTTTGTTAACTTAATTAGAACCTATAAAATATAATCTTATAATTTTCCCTTTTTATTTTCTAATTTTAATCCTTTAATTAGTTTAATTATATTTGAATTATTAATTAAGTTTTAATTTATAAAACCTTTGCTAAAAGACAAAAATATTTGTTTTTAATTTTTATAAATCTTTTAAGTTGATCTAGATTTTTAGAAAATAAATTTGTAATTTTCTTAGTTAGTTTTGTATTATAAATCCTTTTTA
The DNA here is from genome assembly GCA_022545495.1 of Chrysanthemum lavandulifolium. Taxonomy (NCBI): domain Eukaryota; kingdom Viridiplantae; phylum Streptophyta; class Magnoliopsida; order Asterales; family Asteraceae; genus Chrysanthemum; species Chrysanthemum lavandulifolium. Next base: position 13,060,756 of record CM040241.1, read on the forward strand.
GATTAATTAAACTAAATTTTAAAATAGTTTTGATTAATTAATTAATATTAAATTAATATAATAATAGTAAAATATTTTCTTTTAGATTTTAACTTTCTTTAAGTTTAAAAAGTTTTAAATTTTCATTTTATACCCTTTAGTTTTAAACTTGTCATTTTAAGTCCTGTAGTTTTTAACTTTACATTTTTATTTACTTGCTATACACGCTTGTTTAACTCGATTGTTGTGCTTTATAGCTCAGATCCAAATACAATTCTAAACAATCAAGAGTGTAATTATCAACCAAAATCCTTACAGATCATTATCCTAGTGATCATTCTACTCGAACGCTTTCACACACCATTCAACCTCAGGTAGGACTTAACGACACTGGAATCCACTAAATTCCAAGGAAAATTGTATTGAGTCCATAATAGTAGACTTTTGCTTACTAAAACCTTTGGTCAATATTTCTTGATTTGTTTGGGACCAATCAAACACCGTGGAGGAAGGAGGGTCTTTACCCATCAGATACCGATCCACAGGCCGTCGTGAGGTCGTTATGTTCAGAATTATAAATACCCTTCCATCCATGGAAGGGTGGTGCTTTTCATAATCTAACCTTTCATTTGTAAACCAAGTCTCTACCAAGAACACCCATCTCTTTACTTTCTCTCTCTAAATGGCTTACTTGTATTTCCATCATCCAAGACCACCCGAATCATCAAACACAATAATATTTACGATCCTACAAATGGTACCAGAGCCAGGTTGTTGTGTTTTGATGATTTTTTGTGGTTTTGATACTTGTTTGAAACTGTTTTGTGTATTTGTGTGGTCGGAATATTTTTATGGGTAAACTGTTCTTATCAAGTTTGTGTATCCATTTGGTCATAAAGTCCTTGTATATCTGGTGATATCTGTCTTGTGTCATTTTCTTGTCCAAGTCAGATTATTTATTTGGTTTTGTGACTTTTTTGGTAATAATCGTGTAAACAAATGGTCTTAAACGGTATAATACGTGGTCAAACTGTGGTCAAAATGGGTAAATGAAGCAGTTCTTAAGCTACTTTTTCTGGGTTTTTATGAAGATTGTCGTAAAAAGTGGTCGGAATCTCACCGGAGCAAAAAGGCATGCCTGCTGCTGGTGTTTTTTCGTCGTAGCGAGTTGTCCCTAAACTTGTCCAGATTCATTACTAATCTAGCGACTTGTCATCTGAGTTTTGACTCAGATGGGATATGTCATTTTGTTGTTAAAGTCATTAGCGACTTGTAATGAAAAAGTAAGCGATTTGGAAAGAAAAATATTGGTAGCGACTTGACATTGGTCAATAGCGACTATTGACTATTGAGTCAATAGCGACTTGTATGGTTTAAAAGAAGTAGCGACTTGCTCTCGAAAAAATTGTTAGCGACTTGACCTCAGTTTCATAACATCATCAGTCCAACATCAATTAAAACAGAAAAAGACCATATCAAAACATCAACTCAGTATTATTCCATATCAAAACATCAAAACGATTCTAGTACTAGCTCAGTCTAAGACTCGAAACATATCCAAGACTCGAAACATATCTAGACTCACCCTCATAATCACTCCCCAACTCTCATCCAAGACTCGAAACATAAACAACAAATTAATGATCTCAGTATTATTCCACAGTACTTATAATCGTTTATAATTTTTTTTTGGAACTTGTATCCTCATCGATCTCTTTATCATATCCGAATAACAAAGAAAGAGTTATAACATTATTGTTACACTCGTTTCTTTAATTCGTGAAAGACCAACAAACTAAACAAAACAACCACATAATACCTACCCGAGACCATTTTTAAATGATCTAGAAGCCGTAACAGTTGTGGTCGTCGAAACTTGTACATGTATGGATGAATATGATATGTTGTTTGTTTGGTTTGGTATGATAATGGATGATGACTTTTTGATTCGTATATCATATACGGTTCATTGATGGGGGTTAACTGTGATTACAATTTCACTTGATAATTATTGAGATGAGATGAGTTAATTTTTTGTGGTGAGTTGATGTTAGATCTGAGTTGAGTTGGGTAGATAGAGAAACTGGGAGGAGGGGACGGATTGTTTGAGAAGTGTGTGTTAGGGTTAGGATAAATGTGAGAAATATTAGGGGTTTGACATGTTTTAATACCGGTTATAAGTAAATAGATCAGGTGTGTATTATTTTTGATGGGCCGTGTACTACAACCGAGGTTCTTTGGGCCTTCAATTCAAACTTGGGCCGTGTGATTATTTCTCACAATTATTGGATCGGGATGGATATGGACTATTATGATAGGCCAGATTCAACTTATTAATGTGATTTTTCTTGAGCTAATGTGATCACAATTTATGCATGTTATGGGAGGCAAACAAGAATGTTGATATTTCTCATAAAAAATTATGTGATTACATGGGGGCCGTATGATGATTTGGTATAAATGAAGTGTAAGATAAGGGTCGTGAGATGATGATCGGATGAATTCTTAGATCGGGTATTATTTGAAAATCGGTTCCAAAGTATCATTATAAGGTTATACCAAAGTCTCACATTTAATAAGTATGAATTATTTGGTCCGGGCATGGAAATGAATGTGGGATGATCGTATTTGGATTATCATGGGTTGTGTGACTTGGATAATTTGCTTTCATAGGCTGGGCATTGATTTGTACTAGTAACCAAGTTTGGGCCGTTCACATGATTGGCTAAGTTGGGCTTCTCAATATTTGGATTTTATGAGAATAGTTTTATGATGAGACTTGAGACGTGCGTGGTGTAAATTAATCATGACAACTGATTAATGTGTTGTTGATGATGATGAATGAACTGTTGATGAACCGCTGCATGTTCCCGTAAAACAGATATTCACCGAAACCAAAATTGGCATAACACATTTAAGCTGACATTGTTTACGGTTTTGTCTTGATTTTGTAAAATCCATGAAAGAACCTATTTCTCGGTTTAAATCATAGACTTGTAAAATCCGTGACAATGGAAACATCTCGTAATAGTGAAGTGCATTTCCTGATCTATCTTATGGTTTATTCTTGGTTTTGTAAAATCGCGAAAAGAAACTACTCTCGTTTAACCCATAGAGTTGTAAAATCCGTAATGATGGAACCATCCCGGAGAAAGGAAAGTGTATCGGATCTCATCCGATGTCGGTGTCATGTTTCTATTTCAAGAATGGATAAAAGGGTGTACTTCATGAATTGGATGTGTGTTTGGATATTCGTCATGATGAGTTTGGTTATTACATGGTTTAACGGGTTATGTGCTTTTAACCATGGTCGGGATGAAAACCATTATCATAGTTCACTTAAAACGCCAAAGGAGGCTAGATTTAAGCTTTTAACCGGAAGATGTGACAACGGCGTTAATTGAAGATAATTTATTTGAGGTTGAAGTGAAATATCACGGTGAGTGTACTTAGTATCCAAGGTATCGGGATGGTTGGATGAAGATTCTTCAAGATCCTTGTTCAAGCTTACTATAAAAAAGAGACTTGGAAATCTAGTTATTGTTGGGTGATTTTACCTTTCTTTACCACTTGGGGAATTGGGCTCTTACCACCACAAAATAACTATCACTTTAAGGAGTTACGTTGTAGTGCTCATGTCATATTCAATTATGGATTTTCAAGAGTGATGTACGCCTTATACTTGACGGTTGGTTGGATGAAGAGTATAGAGTACTTAGAGATTCAATGGAGGATGAAGTCTCGGCACCGCTCTTTGTTACATATGTGCAAGTTTAAGTCATGAGTTCGGGTTAGTTTACTTGTGGTCAAATTCATCATATTGGGTTTTTCCATCACCGTCACAACAAAGAGCCCTTGAATGATAATGGGGTGATTACATGTTTTGCCAAGAGATGATGAAAAGAGAGATAATGACGTATGAACACCCCGGCTCATGCCTCGCTCTCCAAAGAAAAGAAAAGTGTACGCCTCAAGGCGCTTTATCCTCCGAAGAAGAGAAATCTTCTTATGACGTTTGAGCACAACAGTTCAAGCCTCGTTCCTCAAAGAAAAGAAAAGTGTACGTGTCAGTGTGCTTTATCTTCTAAAGAATAGAAATCTTCTCTATTATGACCATTCTCATCAACATGCTTCATGCTTTTTCCATGTGCTTTCGATTATCAAGTGAACCGGGCTACTGTTGATTGTTTTCTTATTCTACTTGCTCAACTATCATGACGATGGCGACATCCTGTGCTAATTTTGGGGAGAAGTGTGAATAGACTACATTGTTGAAGATATTCACTTATTCAATCAAGAATGGCAACTCCGTATGCAATTCTTGAGGGAGAAGAAGTGAATTTATCGCATGGTTGATTGATTTACGAGAATAAATGGTCAAACGGCTCCAAACTCATGTAAGAACCGAGCTTCTTCTTATCGGGTCATCTTCATGAAGTTTTCTTCTAAGAGCCGTTGGTTGACATCTTCACGGTGATATGATTAAATGACAAAGTGTTTCCAAATATGGGTTGATTTCCTTGATGAACATCTTCTATTCTTGTTTGATTGGGAGGATTTGATTTAAGGGATTTGCTATTTGTAAGTTAACGGAATGCATTTGGTGAGTTGAAGATGTTGACTTTCTATTCCCCAATTGGACAATCTTGAAGAAGGTCGAGTCTACAGTCGGTTCTACATTTTCTAAAGATTTTAAAAGGAATTGTAAACATCTAAGCAAATTCAAGTATTTGGGCTGATAATATGTTGTTGATTCAAGTGTCAAAACCGGCAAGGGGAAGGAGACACGATCTAAACGCGAGTAAACCCGATGAACTTAATACTCTAAGTGATTGAAGATATCCCGTGAAGACTAATGTCATTACCGCGAGAGACACTCAAGGTTTGACTCATAGCGCTTAGTGTTCAGATTCCAACTATGGGGAAGTGATGTAAGAGAAAGTTTCAAGATAAAAAGAGGTATTATGTGTGATGATTTCGATGTTATCGCAATCATCAAGGAGAGAGAATTGTGTATATTGGGGCGCCACTGTTTCACTGAGTGCTTAATCGCTTATTAAGAGATATAATCACTTATTCCGAGTTGACATCCAGCAGATTGTCATCCGCAGAGATAATCGGTGATTCGCCCGATTCTTCAATGTTATCAGTTATTCTCTCTTTGGGCATTCGGGTACTTCAGGTTCTTAAGATTCATACACTATCATCGGAGAGAAAAGTATACATCGGGGTTATTCTTTGGCTATCGGACTTAACTGCTACTGATGGTATAAGTTTCTCGCCTTCGGTATATGTGTATTCGGGTTCGTGAGCTCTAGTCTAAGAGACCGATCGCATCAATTCATCTACTTGGGAAAGTGGTCTCTTGACAACTTTTTGGTATGGATCGCAGCACTCGGTGGAATGAAATTTGAGAAGAGTTATTTATGTGTGGATGATACGTTCTTTGTTCTTTTGGATGATATAACCTCGAACGAAGAATCACATTGATTATTCTTAAAAGGAGCAGCAGGATCAATGATAATGGTGTGCTTCTTTGTGCACCTGGCTAATGGAAGCTTGAAAGAAAGCTTTGAATCTGCTCAACTAAAGGATTTTCGGTTTGGGGGGAAGCTACCAAAGTCTCACTTTCAAATGGTTCTATTTCTCTCTTCGATTCAAGAGCCTTAGAAGCTTTGGTGGTGAATGTTTAAGAGATGATGACTTCTATCTTCTACAACGAGGCTGCTCGATATCCTTATCTCGGTACTTGTATCATCATCTTCTTAAACTATATCATCTAGTCTATCTTTGTATATATTTATCAAAAAGAAAATACAAAAATATAAAACCAGCAAAACAAAATAGAAAAATATAAAATCAACAAAAATCCATAAAAATTTGAAAATTCTTAAAATACCAAAAATATTGTTTTCTCAAGACATGTCTTCTGGTATCGATAACATCTGCGGTCTTAGAAATGTCATTCAATAATGGCACGGGACCATAGATGAAGTTCGAGCAGGAGGTGTAAATATTCTCTTTCAAAACATGTTTAAAACTATGGCTTGCGGTTACTTGATTGTAACCTGTGTTAAAACTATGGTTTGCTATTATTTCGATAGCAACCCGCTCTTCAAGAAAGGAAAGTCTTGCGCTAAACCAATTTTCAAATTTTTCGTGCACTTATCCTAAAACAAATGAGGAAAGTATGTCGAAGGATCATTGTTTTTACTCAAATATTTTTCTTCAAAATTCTTGAAAAATATTTGTTTTAACAAAAAAATGGTGGTAAATGAGTTGCTTTAAAACAATCGATTCTCGAGTTTTATAAAATTTGCAAACTCAATCAATGACTTCAACAAGATTTAAAACTTTTTATGAAATGAGTCACCGATTGAGGGGGAGAATCTTTTCAAATCTATATCATCTAACAGGCTTTCTTAATTATCCTACATGCTTAATTAAAAATGTTAATTGCCTGTGTCGAAGGACTAGAAATTTAGGATATGATTGTTAGGATTAGATGATTAGAGTTTGATAAACACATTATTCCCATGATTTATATGAGCTGATTGATATGTTGAATTGACTTTTATTAGTCGATTGTTGTTTGGTGATGTCGACCACCATATATCTGTATGTGTGTTCACTAACGTATGCAGGTATATTGGTATATAAGAATGTTCCCGATCCGGATCCCACAATTGAAGATGATTGGATACCGAAAGGAAAGGGTAACTATATCTCGTGTTGACAAATGAAGAAACGGAACTTAATTGGACTTCTATGGAGAGTTGGCATGGAAAAATGCAACGTAAGAGGTCTCACTGCATCAGCAGATGGTTTTCTTCATCGGCAAATGAAGAAACAGAGCTTAATTTGACCTCGCTTGGCATTAAAATGCAACGTAGAAGTCTCATCGCATCGCCAGACGGTTTTTCTTCCAAACCCTAAAGAACAACAACAAAAGCGGCTCAACCACCTAACGATCTTTGTACCGGGGATAATAGTGGTAATACCATTTATCTAAAACTTTGAAAAATATTGTTTTGAAAATGGAAAATGTTGTTTTGAAAATAAATCAGATTCAAAGTTTTGAAATCAACCGGACTTTATTTTGTCAAATCTTAAGTGATTTCAAATTAAATATTTTCAAACGATATTTCATCTATCAAGTACGTTTGTACAAAATAAGTGGTGATCTAAAGATTTAATATTATGTCATGGTATGATTTTATTTAAAACTCAAAGATCTTACAAAATGAATTTTTTCTGTTCTTGTTTGATTGTGAAATTGTTTTATTTTACTTAAAGATCTCTTAAAAACTATCATACCTGACACTAACAATCTTTATTGTCTATAATTGGTCCTCATCAGTCATTTTTCAAAAATTAAATCAAGCCACGTCTTTCCAAATTTTTCTAAATGATTTAAATCAATTGGGATCACAAATCTCAAGAGGTTTGAAATTTTTGATCGGGGGAGAGATAGTGATTTAAATCTCATATCTGTTTTAGTCCTTTAAAGGCACTCCTGCCTCCATGTGCCAAACGATTTCAAATACATGATGCACATGTTGAGGGGGAGCATTTAACCTAAAACCAGAAGAGTATTTAAACAAGGCCACATATTCTCCCATGTTTTCCAAACCTTATTAAATCACTTGGGATCCAAAATCTCAAAGGATTTGATATTTTTGATCGGGGGAGAATTTGTGATTTAATATGAAATTTGATAAAGATGATCGTTTTGATTCAAGTGCAAGTTCTCTCTAATATGTGCCAAACTCATTCGTATATCGATGCACATATTGAGGGGGAGCGAATGGTTTCTTAATGGCTTTTGTGATCGCGAATGTACTTCAAAAGAACTCTTTCCTCTATGTGATAAAATGATTTCAAATATCCTATGCACATATCGAGGGGGAGAATTTACCAAGAAAATCAAATGGCTTTTTCTACGGAAATTGTGATCAAGAAATTATTTCAAAGAACTCTTGCCTCCATGTGCTAAACAATTTCAAGATCATATGCACATGTTGAGGGGGAGCATTTCTTAATGATCAAAACTATTAAGGTACAAAATGCTTTGATCTCATATCACAAGTACCTTGATTGATTTTTCCAAATGATTTTTCAATTGGTTTCAAGGAAGAATGAAATGTACCAAAAGACCGACCATTTTACTTTATGTATGGAGTTATAAGGATGGTGAGGTTAGGTATTCGTTCCACGATCCGCCGTAGCAGGAGGGATCACCCAGGACAATCCACTAGATAGTGTAGAGTCCTTAGGTATGATGAAAAGGAGAAAAATGAGAATATGGGAAGAGTGCGGATCGAGATAGAGCTAGAACGGAATAAACCCAAGAAGGTTCTAGTTATGAACTCTCGGTAAGCACAAGGGGTTGAAGAATGAAAAAGAATTGAATGTGAAAAGGGTGAAAACAAATAGCCCTCCAATAATTCAACCTTAGGGCAAAAACCGGGTTCAATACATATGCTACTGGTGTTTACCAAGGTAACACTAGTATTGAAGACAAGACGTCATGGACCCAGTAACGCACTGCACTAACCTTCCCAAGCTACTCAAGTTCCTCTTAAAAGGACTTATTTCATTCTCACGGGGAACCGACATTATCTATCGACTTTCTCTTAGAGATTGTTGATATTGAAGAAGGAGACCCTCTCCCTAGTCTCTAGCATAGGAAACCAAATGTGCACTATTGAGTCTAGAGCCAAGAGATCATCCACAATATCTCATTAGGACACAGAATTAATGAAGACTTGTTGTTTCACACCATGTGGAAAGTAAGTATATATTGAGAGTCCCACGATTATCCTTGTGGTATTGCGTAACATCCGAGTGATATGTAATATATTCACAATGAAGATGGAAATCCTTCAGAGCCAACATCATACAAGCTCTTGGTGGGTGACATGTGAGATCTTTTCTAAAGATCAAGCTTGTGACAACCGGATAGAAACAATGGGGTGATTCACTCTTGAATCAACCTTGGTCCAGAATGGAATTGTGAATACTTTGGAAAACCGCTCGATGTGCAAATCTTCTTTTCTAGCACATCGAATGTGTATTCATATTTCAAACACAAAAGTATCTCCGATTGAAAAATACTTTTGGAAAAACCGCTCGATGTGCAAATCTCTTCTTTTCTCTAGCACATCGAATGTGTACTATTTTCAAATACAAAGGTATTTTTGATTAAAATTGATCTTTCTCATAAAACCTTCGTCATTGCAAAACTCTTCTTCTAAGCAATACGCGATTGTGTTCAAATAATTTTCATCAATCGGTGAATCTCAATTATGGTTCACTCACTCGTGTTGTCTTCTTTGAGACGTTCGGTTTAAGAACGACTAGAGCACCATGCGAAAACCTGTCGAGGAGATTCTTGAATTATACCGATCACGGCAAGCTTGTAACCGATAAATGGGGAACCGTGGGCGTGTACCTCAATTGAACGAAGTGATCAAAGACACTTTCGTGTGTTTTATTGCTAACTATTGTTTGCGGTACATTTGGATGGTTGCGCGGATCGTAATCGAGGAGTCAATCCAAAGCCGCATGCTCACAAAGATCCACACTTAATTGAAGAAATCATGACTGGTGCATATCTACATAACACGGTTACGATATTTTATACTATGCTTACGCTTCGCTGCTTGCAAGTATCATGAACCAAAGAAGCTTCCGCTACTCTGATGGAAAGATGTCATGATCCTGAAAGTGTGAGCATGTCGGTCCAAAAGTCACAACATCACATGAAGGCAACACTACAAAGGTGATCCAGAGATTTACTGTGGCTGATGATCTCAAAGAAAGCTCGAAGATCATCAAGATGTGGATCAGTTAAAGGCCTCTACTAAAAGTACAAATCATTGCGGACTTTGAAGAATCTCTACTAAAGCATAAAGATTGCGGAACTTGAAGAATTGAAGTCTACGAACTCAGAACGAATGACAAAGATTGAATGCTAGGATGCAAAATGTATTTCATGAGGTGACCTCCCTTAGGGGGAGGTTGTTAGGAATTGGAAATTCCATGTTAAAGTGTCGGTCACCCCAATTATAGTCTAGCATATGTTAGCTCGTAGACTTGTAGTTATTTACGTTATTTAGTAGTTAATTAGTTAGTCAAGAGCGTAGAATAGTTTAAAGTAACACCGTGGAGGAAGGACGGTCTTTACCCATCGTATACCGATCCACGTGCCGTCAGAGGTCGTTATGTTCAGAATTATAAATACCCCTTCCATCCATGGAAGGGTGGGGCTCTTTCATAATCTAACCTTTTATTTGTAAACCAAGTCTCTACCAAGAACACCCATCTCTACTTTCTTCTCTCTAAATGGCTAACTTGTATTTCCATCATCCAAGACCACCCGAATCATCAAACACAATAATATTTACGATCCTCTGACCTTTGTGAGAATTAGAGTCGTGTTTTCACACTATGTCATAACACTCTCAAGTTCAAACTTGTAAGTTACCGGATTATTTCTAACCCATGTTTTATGTTTTCTTCTTATGGATGCTTATGGTGGAAAAGATCGCGATTCTCCACATGCTCATACCTACAACAACACTAATCAAAGTTCTCTCAAAAGGCAACACAAAGTCTGAATGATTCTTCGTCTAAGTAAACGAATCTACAAAGTTTAAAGACTAAGAGAACCACATCAAGATCTTGAAATCCAACATTAAAGAGCGTGTGAGCATGTTAGAAAGGCGTGGAGACACCTGGAGCAACGAGCGGACCGATGCATAAACCACAACATTCTATCACTTCCATCACAAAGAACAAAGATCATAGAACAAAGAAAATGAAGACGCCAAAGCGGAATACTTCAAAGGAAACAATTTCTCTACCTCGGGAGATTGGTCGAATCAAGGCACTTCTTCTCACAAGAAAGAAGAATGTCGAAGACGCCAAAGCTACTATTACATCAAGACTACAACGTTATATCATCAATCACTAACACTTAGGGAGATTGTTGGAATCACTCCGAAACTAGAATTGAAGTGTTAGTAATTAATATGTAATAGTTAGCTTAATTATGGCTTTTATGTTAGTAATTAAGGCTAGGCTCATGTAGAAAGCCCATGAGCCTATGCAAAGCCCAATAAGGAAAGGATGGGAACTTGGTGTGTTGCCCTAGTTCCCTCCTATAAATAACTCTTGTAAACCTTCTCTTGAAGGTTGGTTGTTCATTTACTCTCATTTCCTAAGCATAACCTTTCTAATATCATTCGTGTGTTTTGGGTTAAGTGTTCAACCGATCATCTCTTATCTATACTTCTTATATTGATGCTTGTGTTACATAAATAGGAACCTAACATGAAGAAATGAGAAGAAAAACCATCTGGGCCTGGAGATTTGTTGTCATCAATCATAAACATGGCAGACTTGATTTCATCATCACTCACTTCTCTAATCATATAAGCAGCTTCCTCTTCTATCAACTTAGTCTTAATCATGTATTCTACATCATTCATTTTTTGAACTGGATGGTTAACTCCTAGAAACTTTTGAAAGTGACTCACAAATTGCATAGGTACCTCAACCCCCTCATATATGTTTCCAATTTCATCATTTATAACCTCAATTCTGTTTCTATGCTGCCTGCTCTTGAGAACTTTGTGAAAATAAGCATTGTTTCTATCTCTAACTTCAAGCCATTTGATCTTAACTTTCTGGTACAACAACTTCTCTTCAACTTTCATAGCCTCCAAATAGGTCTTTAACACTTCACTTTCTTGATCTCTAAGCTTTTTATTCTCAGGATCTTTTTCAATCTTGCACTGCGCATCCTTCAGAGCTTCTCTTAACTGAATAACATTTTCAAAAATATCCCCATTTCTCCAAACAAGCTGTTTGAGATATATTTTTAATGTTTTTAAGCCTTTTGACAGTTTTGAACATATTGCTTCCTTGAATATCTTCATTCCAGTGCTTCTCAATGATTGGTAAGGACTCTGCTTTATCAGCAACAAAATTGGCAAACCTGAAAGCTTTCCTTCTTTTCTGCATTACACTTGGAATTATTAAGACAGTGGGACAATGATCAGAAATTAAGTAAGGTAGAAAAATAGCATGAGCTTGAGAATGCATCTTAATGAACTCATCACTACCCATAATTATGTCCAACGTTTTGAGAATACCAGTACAATCTCCCTTTTTAGCTTTGTGCAGGTTTTTAATCCAAGTGTAAAATAGCCCTAAGCTAGCCACATCTTCCATTTCTATCAGATTAACACAATCTTGAAAGTCATGCATATTGATAACATCAAATAGTCCCGAATATTAAGTGTCAATTTCCCGATAATGCTCGTTATTTATATCATTTATATGGATTTACGCTTGTTTTCCATTGTTTTCCACTTTTAGGTAAATTACGAACATCGGAGCTAAAGAGCGAAATGGAAACATAACTAAAGATTTATCACAAGATGCCTATTTTGAAGAAGTTACTGTAACTCCTCTCTCACATTACGCGTAACTATTGCGTGACCTGAATACCAACTTATCAAGAGGTTACTACGTAACTCTTCCCAAAGGTTACGACATAACTCCATTAGATCAAAAGAGGTTCCACGCCGCCGATACTTACGCCGTAATTCATCGCATCACTTACGACATAACCGAGTTTATTGAAGACTACGACGTAACCACTCAATAAGGTTACGCCAGTAACTAGGAGATCTAGTGCATTTACGAAGAAATAGAAGGTTCAAGCATAACTCCTATATTGGTTACGCCGTAACCCGCACCGGCCTATAAATACCCACGAATTCCAAAGATTTCTAATCATCCCATTCCACATACAACACTCGAGAACGTGGTAAAAGCTCAAGGCGGTCTAGGGGAGCATACGGAGTCGTTTCAGGAGAAGTCACTCCATTACGATAAGCTTTAGCGTTTTATGTTTCTTTTACTTTCAATTCATGTATTTCGTACCTTTATAGGTCTAGGGGAGCATACATCATATCACAATCAAAGAGGCGTACAAGATGAGGTTTTAGAGAGAAAGAGTTAGAGGTTTGGGAACTTAGTGAGAGAAAATGAAAGTATCATTATGAGCTCCAACTCTACCTTGGGAGGTAGAGTATTTATAGTCTTACACAAATCGCCACCAACGGATCGTGGATCGTGCATACAGGTGGTAAAGACCCGTCCGTCCTCCACGGTGTTACTTAACTAAATACTACTAACCATTAAATAATCTACGACTACGAGCTTAACGATTACATATACTGAGGTGACCGACTCTTTAATAACCGGATTTACTAAATCCTAACAATCTCCCTAATGGAGGTCACCTCAAAATACATTGAATACAAACAGATATTACATTAAAATTGTTCTTGGATTCTTGTTAAAGTTCTTTGCTCGTAGCTCGTAGTCATTGATTCATCATTGTTGCATGTTTGGTTAATCCAAGTGGAGGTCTTTAAGCGATCCACGTGATAATGAGTTTCGAGCAAGATTGAGATCATCGCCTAACATAAATCTCGACTCATCCGTTGCGTTGTTGGTATTATGTGATGTTGTGACTTATGGACCAACATGCTCACATTCGGATCATGATATATTCTCATCGAGTAGCGGAAGCTTTCGTTGATTCATGATATAGCGGCGTAGTAGAAGCATGGAGTGAAAATATCAGTCGTTGATGCACTTTTCATGATTTCTTTTGAGATGAATGTAGTGTGAGCATGCGGCTATGGATTGACCGCTTCATTACGATCACCGCAAACGTCATGCGTACACGCATACAGCGATTAGCAATAAAGTGCACGAAAGTGTCTTTGATCACTTCGTTGAATCGAGGTATACGACCCACGGTTCCCGGTTGATCGAGACAAGTACCGCTCGTGATAAGGTATAATTCCAAGAATTTCCTTGGCGTGGTTTCGCAATGCTCTAGTTGTTCTTAAACCAAACGTCTCAAAGAAGACAACACGGAGTGAGTGAACCAAATAATCGAGATTCATTCGATTGATGAAAAGAGTTTTAAGAACAATCGTATCGCTCAATAGAAATTGTTTTGCAACACAAACGAAAGTTTTAATGAAAGTCAATTATCAATCATAAACACCTTTTATTTTGAAATGTTAGTACGTTCGATGTGCTAAAGAAAAGAGTTTTAAGCACAAAGACCGGTTTTCAAAGGTGTTCGTCAATCCATAACTTGAACTGTGATTGATTCAAAGATTGAATCACCCCATTGTTTCGCCGCTTGTCACATGGTTGATCTATTGGATAGATCTCACATGCCACCCACCGTGAGCTTGTTTGATGTTGGCTCAGGCTTTCCATCTTCATTGTGAATATGTTTGCATATCACTCGGATGTTCCGCAATACCACAAGGATAATCGTGGGACTCATAAGATATAATCTCTCCGTCACATTGTGTGAAAGAGAGTCTTCATTGACAAGTGTCCTAATGAGATTTATTTGATGATCTCTTGGCTCTAGACTCAATTGTGCACATTTGGTTTCCTATGCCGAGACTAGGGAGAGGTCTCCTTCTTCAATCAACCAACTCTAAGAGAAAGTCGATAGATAATGTCGGTTCCCGTGAGAATGAAACAAGCCCTTTAAGAGGAACTTGAGTGGTTTGGGAAGTTGTAGTGCGGTCGTACACTTTGGGTCCATGACGCCTTGTCTTCAATACCGATGTTACCTTAGTAAACACCAAGAGTATATGTATTGAACCCTTCATCGCCTCTTAGGTTGAATTATTGAGAGGCTATTTCTTTTCACCCTTTTCACATTCAATTTTTTTCATTCTTCAACTTCTTTAGTGCTTACCGAGATTTCATAACTAGAACCTTGTTGGGTTTATTCCAGTTCTAGCTCTATCTTAGCCCGCACTCTTCCCATATCTCACATTTCTCCTTTTTCATCATACCTAAGGACTCTACACTATCTAGTGGATTGTCCTCGGTAGATCCCTCCGCTCGGCGGATCGGGAACGAATACCTAACCTAACCATCCTTATATCACCATACATAAAGTAAATTTGGTCGGTCTATTTGGTATTGTTCATCCGTTGGAACCAATTGAAAACCATTTGAAAATCAATCCGGATACTTGTGATATAATATCAAAGCATTTTGTACTGAATTGTTTTGATAATTTTAGAAAACGAGCTCCCCTCAACATGTGCATCATGTATTTGAAATCGTTTTAGCACAAGAGGCAAGAGGAAGAATTAACTTCTTTGATTACCATTTTCTAAAAGATATCAACATCACTTCCCTCGATTAAATCAAGTAGATAAAGCATATTTGGGAAGGATGAGTTTTCAAACGTTGCTCCCCTTAATATGTGCCTCGAGGTTGAAAGAGTTTTGCACATATTAGAAGGAACCGCACTTAGAGACAAATCAATCACGCTTCAATTCTTTGTGGTTTTAAAAGGATGCTCCCCTCAACATGTGCATGGAAAATTTGAAATCCTCAACATGTGCATGGAAAATTTGAAATCGCTTGGCACATGTGGAGAGGAAAGCTTGCAAAACACTTCAGAAACCATTTATCGAATCATCGGTTTAAATCCAATTTAAATCACAAATTCTCCCCGATCACAATTTTCTAATCATTTGAGATTTGTGATCTCAGAGATTTAAATTGATTTTGAAAGCTTTTGAGGAGAATTGTGACTTGATTAAGAAAACATTTTAACTAAAAAGGATCGGATTTTGAGACTTTAAACTCCATTGATTAAACATGCATGATTATCTTTTGAAAATAATTGTATGACAAATAACCTTTTGATTTAATTGAAATCATTCTCCCCCTCATTCAATGACATAAGTTGTTGATTGAGAGATAGATATTTTTGACAAACGTTAAGTCCAGATGATTTTCAAAAATAGAGCCCGAGTTATTTTTCAAAGCAATTAGTTTTCATTAGATAGTAAGTAATTGTTTATAGAATCGAGTATGAGTTTTGAAAACAAGATAAAGCATGGCTCGTTTCTTTCTTTGAAAAACGGTTACCGCACGAAATGACAATAAACCATCGTTTATTTTCTCTCAATATATATATATATATATATATATATATATATATATATATATATATATATATATATATATATATATATATATATATATATATATATATATATATATATATATATATATATATATATATATTAACATTTGAACAACATCTAAGACCCGTGTCATTCTTTGAATGACAAGACAAAGAAAGTAGATATTATCGAATCGAGAAAAACATGACAAAAGACAATATTTTTGAAATTTTTCAAGATTTTCAAATTTTTATGGATTTTTGAAAGTTTTATATTTTTTTATTTGCTTTTTTTTTTTTTTTTTTAATAAATATTTACAAGAGATGATGAAGAAAGACCTTTCCTCGCCTTCCTCTTGAAGACATTTTAGTGTTTCCGGTTGAAGACTCTTTAGACCAAGTCGGGAGGATAAACTCAAAACGTTCTCTAGGAAGAGCTTTGGTGAAGATGTCTCGCTAATTGGTATTCGTTCTTACAAAATAGAGTTCCACCACACCGTTTTCTACTTGCTCCCTGATGAAATGATGTCGAATGTCAATGTGCTTTGCTCTTGAGTGTTGTACGTTGTTGCATGAGAGAGCAATGACACTTTTATTATCACAGTACAAAGGGATTTTGTTGAATTCCAAGTCATAGTCAGATAATTGGGATCTCATCCATAGGATTTGAGCACAACAAGATGACATGGATATGTATTCAGCCTCTGTAGAGGAAATAGAAGTACTCATTTATTTCTTTGAAGACCACTCACAAGCTTATCACCCAAAACCGAGCACCTCCGACGTGCTTGACGTGTATCTTGACATCCCGCATGATCAAGATACGATAGGTCGTTAGTGACATACCGTGTCCTTGGTACCAAAGACCCATATTGATGGTTCCTTGAGATACCGAAGACTCGCTTAACCACTTCAAGGTGCTTTTGGTAGGCTTAGCCGATATCTAGCACACATGCAAACAATGAATGTAATGTCTCGGTTCATCGTTGTGAGGTACATCGTGATCCAATCATACTATGATATTTTGTTTGGTCTACCATGATCCCGAGTGGTCCTCATCCGGCTTTAGTACGCTATTATGGAGTGTCATAGGTCACAAGAATCAAATCCAAATTTCTTTAAAATTTCATTTGCATATTTAGATTCATTTATAAAATGCCTTCTGGACTTTGTGACATTTGTAATCCCAAGAAAATGACATTTGTCCCATCATTGACATTTGAAATTTGGAACCCATTTCACTTGAAAACGGTCACATTCATTTGGGTCACGAGGCAAAATGATATCATCAACATATATTTGAACGTGAATTAAATGTTTGCCCGACTTTTGGTGAACAATGTCGGATCAACTACTCCTTTGTCAATCCAAGAGATAGAAGAAACTTTGATAGCGATCATACCATGCCCTTGGAGCTTGCTTCAAAATAAAGAGCCTTCTTCAAACGATAGACGCGAGTAGGATGCTCTGGATTCACAAAGCCTTCAGTCACGACGATATCGACTTCTTTAAGATCTCCGTTAAGAAACGTCGCCTTTACATCCATCCGATAGACTACCATGTTCTTACTTGTAGCATTAGCCAAGAAGATTCTCGATTGCCTCGATACCAAAGAACAGGAGCAAATGATTCTTCAAAGTCAATACCCTCCTCTTGATGAAATCCTTTTGCAACCAAACGAGCCTTGTTCTTTAAAACATCACCATGCTCATCAAGTTTTACTTTGAAGATCCACTTTAGAGCAATGATCATTGCACAACCTGAGCAGTACTAATTCCCATACATCTAGTCGATCAAACTCATGAATTTCTTCTTGCATGGCATTGAACCATTGCCTTCATTCATGGCGGTTTTCACGTTTTTGGTTCGATCTTAGAGAGTACGGAGTTGAAGAAGCACCATAAGGCATTGGTTGCAAGTTGTTTCCGTGTGGATACCGGACGAAAGGTTTCCAATGATGTTGTCCAATGGATGATCATGTGTCCATTTTCTAAGGTGTTCATGTGGTTGTTGTTGAGGAACCAAGTAGCAGAGTCGAACTCCTCAAGAAGATGGTTCGATGATGATTCAGGAGCAAATATGTTTTCAAAGGGTTCATCTTCCGGAGGAGCAAAGGGTTTTCATCATCCGTAATGCAAAGAACATTTCCATTGTGTACACTCGATGATAGATGATTTGTTGATGAGACAGTGATCGCAGCAGCGCTTCTTGACTTAATGACATTGAAACCGGCGGTTAACTTTATTGATGTGGATAGAGGCAACCGCTGATGGAACCGATATATCATTAGCACATGGCTCATAGTGTTCATCAAACATTGGATCAAATAATTTTTCAAATCATCTTCGTAGGAGGTACATATGAGTCGATGGTGAGGATTAGAAACAAGGGTAGAAGCGATAGGACTACTTGATGAAGGATGAAAAGCGGGTCCAAAACTGGATTGTCCTGAAGCCATTTGACCAATCCACTCATCGAACGTAACGTGAATTGTTTCTATGATATTTCGGTTCTCTTGTTGTAGATTCAAGATCCTTTTCTATTTGGTGCATAACCTACAAATACTCCAATGTCCGCTTTAGCTTTTAGTTTACCTAAATCTTGACCGTCATTAGTTGGGTAACATAAAGCACCAAACACACAAAGGTAGGATAAATCAGGTTTTCGTTTACGGACAAGTTCATATGGAGTTTTTCCATGAGAGGTGTGAATAAGGGAACAATTTTGGGTGTAGCAAGCAGTGGCAATGGCTTTAGCCCATAGAAACATTGGAACCTTTGAATAAATTAGCATTGTTCTTGCGGCTTCCACAAGAGTTCGATTTGCCTTCAACTACACCGCTACGCTGAGGAGTTCGTGGAACACTTTTGATGACCGATTCCAACACTTTCATAAACTCGAATTAAGTCTTTGTTAACAAACTCGTGCCATTGTCTGCTCGAACAATTCTAACAATATTGTTGAGTCGAACTCAAGTCGCTTGATAAGTTTGATGATGACATCTGAGTTTCATCCTTTGTCATCAAAAACTTTACCCAAGTAAATCGAGAGTAGTCATCAACAACTACTAGAATATATTTCTTCCCATTTATCGCTTGCACTCTCATTGGTCCGCATGATCCATATGTAGGGTATGAAGAACTTCCATTATCGAATTTGTGGGTTTTGGTTTGTGGGCATATTTTGTGCTTTTTCCCAATTGGCAAGTCGAACAAAGATGATCTTTTCATACTTTAACTGGGTAATCCTCTTACTAAGTCCTTTCGAAAGATTGTTTATGGTACCAAAGTTCAAGTGATTGAGACGACGGTGCCATAGCCATGACTTAGTTTTGGAAGCCTTTGACAAAGAAGCGATGGGTGAAGACTTCATCATATCTTCGATAGAGATGGTGTATAGGTTTGAACCACGAGTTCCTCCAAGTTCCACACCATCAAGTTCTCTAACAAAGCAAGTATGTTTTCTCAAGGCCATTTCTAAACCGAGTCACAAAATTGTCCGATGTAAAATAGATTATGTCCAAGACCTTCAACATAATATACCCCGGAAATCACACTATCTCCAACCACGTAATCTCCATAACCCATAATAGCACCAAAATGATCATTTCCGAATCTCAGCCCGATGAATTTACTCACAAGTTCATGAGTCGTGACCGTCTCAAATATATGCTTGGAACAACTGAGTCCAGTACCACGTAATCCATTTGAACGATCCGCGGTTGAACACAGATAAGAATGGATAAATGGATAAATGGGATCCCCATGCAAGAATGGGTTCCATTTGGTTAGTAATAGTGATTGGAACACCCACATCAGAGTAGAAACAATGGACCCATCAAACATAGATGCGCAATAGTGTCCGATTTGACCTATTCAAAGTATGTTCACTTTTAAGGAATAAATCTACCGGTAGGCATCCATTTTCTAGTGGGCATTGACTTAGCAAATTTAGGGCACAACTCATTAATCTTACAACCAAGAGGTATCCATTGATAACCTATATTACTAAATTTCTTTCCTGTGGGTTTCCACTATTTTCTAACTTTCTTTCGCTTTTGCCTTTTAGCCTTCTTCGCTTGTTTTTAACATTACGCTTTTAACTGGCATTTGACAACATTAGACAAATCATTCACACCACATTCAAGATTAGTATGTAAACCACGCAATCATCATTACATGTTTTGCCAAAGTAGTAATTCGCATTAATTACGATGACGCTTAAAGCTAACACTAGAATCAACACAATTCGCTTTATTAAAATTCTCCCTAAGGTGATCTTCTACTCTTCCACCGAACATTCCTAGCATGCAAGGTCCTATCATTCTTTGTGTTGCCTTGAGGCTTTGACCCGCTTGCTTTGGTGTCACTTTTACTCTGTAGAGAGGAATTCAACATTAGTTGGTTTTGCTACTTTTGCATTCAAACTAGAAGTGCGTGGATCCGAACTACTTGAAGGCACATTAGTGTTCACTTTCTTAAACCGGGCATAGAATGGTTTGTATGCTTGGCACTAGGCATAGAACAAGGCATCAGCACTTTACCTTTCGCACCTAAGGATTTTGGACATGTTGCTATTAAAAATTCTAGTAGCTCTTGAGATCGCTTGGCCCGAATGCAAGCAAACCTAATTTCTCTATCAAGAGGCTTATTTATGAAATCCTCTTCCACAATCTCACGGAGACATTCTAGACTATCCTTAAGGTGAGCAAAATAGTTATGAAACACAAGTTCATTATTCCTAAGATGAGGAGGAATGTATTAATAAATACAATATATTTGCGATCGAGGATGACTTTGATGCAACATTCTCATTAAAGACAAGTGGCAGCTTCCTTTTCTTGACTCCTTAGATTCTCAATTTCCTTTTGTAAAGATGTTATTTTTTTCGTTGTTTTTGTCACGAGTGACTTTAATTGAATCATATAACTCTTTAAAGTGTCGTTTAACTTTTTCATTTTCTTCGAGAAAACCCTCGTTTTCCTTTTGTAAAGCATTAACCAAACTTTGAAGATGAAAAGTTTGAGAATACTGAGAATCTAAAGGAGGAGGCATTTGGGAGCCGGTCACATTGTTCTTTGCCCTTTAATTGTGAAATTGGGCTTTCGCTTTTCGATCGTGTTACAATGAGCTTGAATCATTAGTCATGTTTGTTTATCCGAAAATCGCATCAAACTCTAGAACATCCGAGGATGTCTTGATATTTGAGGTTTTGACATTTTCTTTAAGATGTTGATATTTTAGTTGCAACTCAAAATGTTCAACTTCTAGTTTAGAAAGATGTTTTACTAAATTATCGTGATCATCCCGATCAATTTTCTCATTTAGTTCTCGAGTTTTGTTTTCAAGCTCAATGACACGATCATGGGAAACTTTCAATGCAATAGATAATTCATGAAATCGAGAAACAGTAATAGAGTGCTTAGTAGCAGTATAAAACACATCTTGAGCCACACAATTCAAAATCAAATTCTCATTTAAGATATGCAAGTTCTTCCTTTCAACTTCATTATATTTGAGTTCTTGTTCATAATCATTGACCTCAACTATCATTGCATCAAATTCCTTTTCCATTTCTTTAATATATGAATTTATTCCTTTTTGAAGATTCTCAAATTGACCTTTTAATTGTTTAAAGAAAGGCATGACCTCGCTAAATAACATTCTTTAGTTTGCTCAAACCCCTTTCCCCTCGCTTATCCCCTGTAGGTGTGATTCTCTTACATGTCTTCTCAAATCAACGAATAGTTGATAAACAATATACTGGTGATTAAGGTTTTGCTATTAGTGGCAATCAATGTAGGAACTAGATGCATTGGTGTATTTGGAGGATACACATGAGTGCAGTGCATTTTCCGAAGGGGAGTGTTTGTTTCAACAAGTACATTAGCTTTTAGCTTATCCATATCTTTCTTCCAAAAGATCTGCTCGGGGTTAATTGGGTTTGAGGCTTAAACATGTTCGTAGAGATCCAATTTTCCTTAGTGTAATCGTGGGGTTTGATAGTTATGTTATTCATTTTACACGCAGGATCGTTAAGCTTTTATCCATTTTCTCCTAGATGCATCATCTAGTTTTCTATCCTCTTCCTTGCACTCAAGATGCCTAGGTTTTTGCCTAGGCTTAAGGATTTCATTACCATCATAGATCATATTTTGAGCACTTTTGCAATCTTACCATACTCGTGATTAGGTTTCTATAATGGGAATGCTATGCTTATCACGAGAACTCTATGCTTAGTGATCATGTGAAATTCAATGGTATTCCTTGTACGTACAACTTATTTTCAAGCTTGTTTTCAAAGTTTTTAGATTAGAAAATCATTCAAAAGTTTTGATTCCTTAGCACCGAATTCTTGTTTAAGCACTTTAACATTATCTTGCAGCCTCTTGCTTTTGCTTAATGCTTTAGAAAGCTTTTCTTGTAAGGAGTTTAACTCTTGTTTTAACACTTCTTCTAAAATTACATTTTCTAATAATTGTACGATTTGGTCATCCATTTCCCGCTCACGGGTAGTTAGCTCAAACTTAGCACTGCTCATAAATAGCAACTTGTTCTTTATAGGCCTTCGCTCAGTAGATAACAGTAATCATCAAGGGCAGTGCAAAGGTATTCATCAAAAGCATAGTCATCATTGATCGGAAGATGCATTACTTGGTACACTCTCACTTTCACTTTGCTTCACATATTGATCATATGGGACAATATTGCTATTACCCTCATCATCAATATCTAATTCATAAGTTTCAAGAGATTGTACTTTATTATGCATCTTTTGCTCATCAACATCATCATATAGTTTTAATACCTCCGAGATGATTGATTCTTTGGATGGACCAACTTCTTTGTGATGATGAGACCTTGAGAGACCATTAGAGAAATGCTTGCCATGAAGATTGTCTCGCAGAGGTTCATCATCGACGCCGAGTCGTATGCATCACGCCTACAACTTGAAAGGCATTTCGTTGATTATGACCTATCTCCGAATTGGTTGCTCATCCACATCTCGCATCATATGTCTTGGCATTGCCCTCAAGAAGAAATAACAGCCTCTTCATCTAACACAGCCCATTATCCCGAGCTTGCACAAGTAACATCTTGTCTTTGAAGTACTCTGATTTGAGGGCATTTTGAGAAGTGCGCCTTGCTATGTGTCCATCACCACCACAGCTTGTACCACTTAATTGGCTTTGCTTGTCCTTGATTTGGATTCCTTCCACGATTCTCGATTTGCCACATATCCTCTACCAACTCCACCTCTTCCTGCTCATACCGCTTTCTTGA
Organism: Chrysanthemum lavandulifolium; assembly: GCA_022545495.1. Taxonomy (NCBI): domain Eukaryota; kingdom Viridiplantae; phylum Streptophyta; class Magnoliopsida; order Asterales; family Asteraceae; genus Chrysanthemum; species Chrysanthemum lavandulifolium. Next base: position 13,084,063 of record CM040241.1, read on the forward strand.
ACTGGTTGCACCATAACCTTCCCATCTCCGATGTAGCTTGATTGTGTGGATTGGATGTCGCTCGAGGTTATTGTTGGTGTGTGGTAGAGTTTATCGAGAGACGCTTATTGATGAAGTTTTCCATGAATGTGTTTGGGTCGAGGCTTATATGCCGGATCGTGGATGAGCTTGTAATTACCATTACCCATGGGTATGACTTGAGAAGCTTTGGTGGTAATTACAACATTGGTGTAAAAGTCAGAGTCATTTGACGAACTTGTTTCTCCCCGGCCGGTTTTGAACTGCTCAAGAATCCTTTTTCAAATATAGTATGTCTCTCATTCAAGAAGGAATGTATAAAGTTGCTCATAGTTGGTATTCTTCAATCCTTTGGTTAGCTTCACAAAGGTGACAAACTTATGCCATTCGGATTCATGTTGTTCACAAACTTTGAATTTAGTGAATATTTGGCATGGTCATTTTGATATTCCTCATATCATTCACAAGCTTGTGGAATCTCACGTAATACTCATAGACACTTTCTTCCCGCTTCATCTTAAAGTGCTCAAATTCATCATACATTTGTGATTCTCTGTCTTCCTTAGTCAATTCGTAACCCGAGAAGCATCTTGACATTATCCCAAACCGCCTTGGCTTCAGTGTTGTGATTGATAAGCTTGTAGATATCTTTTGAAGACCACAAGTATAATGTTGAAGCCCCGATGTCGAGATCGAATCTCTTTTCTCCTTATCATTGAGCTCATCATACGCCTTGGTCCTGCTCTAATCCATAGATCATTGTTCCATCTATAGTCGATCAATTAAGTCTCTTGTAGTCTCAATCGATAAGGTCCTTCATCAATGGATTTGAGAATGTTGACCCCATTTTCCTTTCCAAGACAAGACAATCTGATCTGCTGAGCCCAAGAGTCATAGTCGCTCACAAACATAGGTGGGCAGTATCTCGAACCACCGCTTGAACATCCTCAAAGAATGTGGAGATGATTGTAGGTACGTTGGTAGACATGTTAACAGATTACACGAGATTTTATAACTCTATGATTAAACCGGAAATAGATTCTTTCACGGATTTTACTAAATCAAGAGAAAACCAGACATAAACAAAATCAACCAAGTCGCTAAGAATTCTTGAACCTAACAAAGATGTCGTAATTAAGAACCTCAAACACAAATTGGGCAATTGGCTAAGAACCTTGAAACAAGTAATGCTAAAGCCACTTCCGCAAGGCCATATTTGCGCAAGATAAAGCAAAAGGAGCAATGCACATCCTCTATCACTAATGATCTCTCCGAGATTAACTACCCAAGAGAGGATGATAAAGGTAATATGACAAGTACCGCCAAGCCAACTTCCCGAAAGCAAAGAATACCGGAAAGTTTTCTTCTCCTTGCACTATTGGTAACATTAAGATTCGCATTAGCCGATTTAGGGGCTAGGGTTAACCTTATCTCTACCACTTTATTTGAAAAAATCAAACTTACCAATTTAAAAGAAACAACTATTATGATTGAAATGGCTGGTTCCTCTAAGGCTGTACCGAGGGGAATTGTGAACAATGTGCTTTTAAAAATTGGAAAATTTTTCTTCCCCACCAATTTTGTGGTTATTGACATGGGAAAGCGGGAGGCTTACAACTTAATTGATGGAAGACCTTTTATGGCCACTTGTAGGGCTCAGATTAAGGTTTTTGAAAACCAAATTTCCTTGGGGACTGAAAATGAACGGATAACTTTTAGTATGAAAGAGCATTTAAAACCAAAAACTAAAATTTCTAATGATGTTGTTAATGTTCAATCACTGAATCCCACTCTACACTCTAAACCTATTACTCGTGATCGTAAAGAGAGTATTGATAATTGTAAGCAGAAACAGGATGAAATTGTCCAAAGCATTGAGGAAACTCGAATCCAAACAAACATTTTGCAACTCGATGTCAACCAAAGAAAGCGAATCAAGATGGCCACCGCTACTCGCCCTCAAAATGTGAAAGAAAAGCGGATGAATGGATATACCTCATAAGGGAGAGAAACATGATGTTGAGTTAGCATTGGAAGATTGGTGCAACTTAGAATTTAGGAGCTCAAAATTCATTAAAGGATCGGTTAAGCAAGATGGGTGCAATCATCTCACCGACACCATAAGCGATATAAGATCCAAGATCAAGATTATCGATAATATTATTACTGAAGATGATGAGCGAGGAAAATCATGTGATAAATGGCTTTCACATAAGTTGGGAACAATTGGACTCAATAATTCTACAAGGAAAAAAAGGCTTGATAATTGGATGAATGAATACCAACGAATGATAGAAGTGGGGCAAGCCCAAAGGCCCCCATAGAAGCCCCGCGGCTCTGAGTCTAACTTAAAGACTCGTAAATAAAGAAAAATGCTCTTTCGGGAGACAACCCGAATTATCCCTTTCTTTTGTTTTTATTTCCTTTCTGTAGGGTTTTGTGTTTTCTAACCATTTTTGCGGAAATGAGGAACTAATTGTACCGCAGCTGTCGATTCGAACAGAGTTACGGCAGAACTCATCTTGGTGATTACGCCGTAACCAACATTTAGCAGCAGTAATTTTAATGCATTACCAATTACGGATAATACTATCTCGGTTACGCCAGAATTACCGCTGACAAATTCATACCAGTTTTTCCACATAAACAGAATCTCTCATCAGAAGTTACTGACGTAACTTTCCTCTTCTTTAATTCTTTCATTTTAAAACACAGTAACCTTGTATTAGTTTTTAAATGAACTTCGTGGATGTGTTTCTTGTAAACCCTCACGAGACTTCACTCGTCCACTTAGGACACCAAGTGGTTTAAAAGGCTTGTTGCATTTGCTAAATGAAACCGTGATTCCTACGAAAGTGAGTTAGGTTTATTTTTCGTTTTTTTTATTATTATTTTTTCTTTTTAGAATTATGCTTGTCGGTATTGTGATTTCAGGGATTGAAGTTTGCTCATGACGCTTAAACCAAGGCACGGTTCTTTTCGTAGGCCTTCTTCTTTTGGAGCAAATTTCTGGAAGTTCTCGCCTAATACTACCTTTCTCTTCACCTTTATTTTAATGCCTAGTACAAAAGGGACTTTGTACAATTCAAGTGGGGACGGAGTAGAATTATCTCTTGAACTTTATTTCGCCCTTATTTTTCTAGTTTATTTTGAAAAATTATGCCATTTTTAAAATTTTGACATGTTTTTCCGAACCTAACTAGATTAGACCTTAGCCGAGCACATACAACCCTTGACATTACATGGTGAGATTAGCCTTATCCGTTTCCAATATTTTACCCCAAATCCACCAAATTATGAGTGTGCCGGTAGCTTGCAAACTTTAGAACTTGGCCTTTGCATCATTTCGAGACCATGACGAGGTATGTTAAGTTAGCTCGATGTATTTGGACTTTTCAGTTTTAGAAGGCAATATTTTAGGATTATCACCCAAACAGTCTACCATTGTGAGTCTATCGATTAGTCACCTCGACTTTTCGACCCCCATGTGAAACCCTTTTGTTGCACTCACCTTCAAAGCAAGATACCCTAGATACACCCTTCCGAGCCATTCCTTTCATTTTTCAACCCAATATATTGTTTCATACACCTATACACCTTAGCCTACCTCGTAGTCTTTATTTGTGATCGGAAGGCATCATTTTCCTAAGTTCAAGGTTCGAGTGGAAAGGTTTGGAAATTACGCTTTCATCGACAACATTTATGAAGATCATTGAAGACCCCCCGAACTCCCATTGTTCATCTCAAGTGGGGGGATGTTATGTTATTATGTTATGTTGAAGAAAAAAATAATAATAAAAAATAAAATAAAAAGTTGATTGAGTTATGATATTGTAAAGTGCGATGTTATAAGCACTATTGTATGAGCTTTATTGATTAGTATCGATGAGGCCACCTCGGTCAAATTTGAAGATTGGAGTTGGAAGTTATGCCAAAAGAAGAAGAAAAGGTAGTGTGCCCATCACGACGTCCTCTAATGACACAACTACCTTGCATTTCATGATCCGGTCTCTAGACTTCTAAGCTTGAACTTTAGGCAGACGGTAAGTGGTGATGACTTGGTTATAGATTTAGACTACCTGCTTGTTTTTCATTTTACACCAATTATATATCCCATGTCTTATCCTACCCTTTAGTCATGAAGCGTGTCTAGGTGATGCAGCGAGCAATCTTTGGTGTCTTGGCCATGGATTTGGTCATGTATCATTAATTTTTTCCACTTCACGTGACATGTTAGTAATGACGAGTTACCCTTAACCTTTGTCGTGTCTACCCATATTGCTTCGAGAATTGTTTAGCCCTTAACTCTAGTGGTGGAGATTTTGTAACCGCCAAGCTTATGATAGAATACATGCTATGGTCATGCGATTGAGTGATCACCCGAAATTGACACTTAGAATAGTTGAGAGATTTGAGTGTTTTTTCCCCTTTCGTGAGGTGTTCGGCTTTGTTTATTCTAGCATAAGGGATTTGTAAACTCATATTTTCCAAGTTTTGGGAGATATCTTTTTAGGAATCTTTCTAACAAGGTCTACTTGAGGGCAAGTAGAGTTTAAGTGGGGGGTATTTGATAACATCAAATAGTCCTGGATATTAAGTGTCAATTTTCCCCAATAATGCTCGTTATTTATATCATTTATATGGATTTACGCTTGTTTTCCATTGTTTTCCACTTTCAGGTAAATTACGAGCATTGGAGCTAAAGAGACGCGGAAATAGAAACATAACTAAAGATTTATCATAGTATGCCTATTTTGAAGAAGTTACTGCGAACTCCTCTTTCACATTCCGTAACTATTGCGTGACCGAATACCAACTTATCAAGAGGTTACGGCGTAACTCTTCCCAAAGGTTATGACGAACTCCATTAGGTCAAAAGAGGTTCCATCCCGATACTTACGCAGAATCATCGCATCACTTACGACGTAACCGAGTTTATTGAAGACTAGGCGTAACCACTAATAAGGTTACGCCGTAACTAGCGATCTAGTGCATTTACGAAGAAATAGAAGGTTACGACGTAACTCCTATATTGGTTACGCCAGAACCCGCACCGGCTTATAAATACCCCACCTAATTCCAAGATTTCTAATCATCCCATTCCACACACAACACTGAGAACGTGAGAAAAGCTCAAGGAAGGTCTAGGGAGCATACTGAATGCTTCCAGAGAGAAGTCACCCATTACGATAAGCTTTAGCGTTTATATTTCTTTTACTTTCAATTCATGTATTTTGTACCTTTGAATATTGAATTGATTTGCATGATTAATATGAGATGGCTAAGCACCTTTTGGTGCTAGCCTAGTTATGATTCCTTAATTGTTTTGTTCATACACTTTACTCCGTACAATTATTTCTAAGTGTATGCATGCATAGTTCTTTGGTAGTCACCCTTGATTCGGTAGTTTTGAATGGCGGCAGAGGCCAATTGCCTAGAGATATAAACTAACCGACCCTAGGTGAGCAGATCGAGACGGAAGGGTAAGATATGACCGGTGACGACCTTTTCTACTTGTGCGATTTGACCAACTCGATCACCTATCGTTTAGATGAACTTAAGAATTAGGGGTGTAGTGTCGAAGTTCCTAATGGTCGGGCACTCACTGCTTTGAATCTAGCATGTAGCGGTACTTAATGACTTGGCTTAGGGCAGGACTTATGATGGTGCGCTTGATTTCTCCTGTGGTGGCATCTTTCTTGATAGGTTAATTAATCGACCAAATGTTGTCCTCTCGAATTTGACCCCACTCAAGTAATTGGAGCGGTAGACGAGACATAACTAGCTAGGAGGATTGACTAGGTTAGCACCAATATTCCTCTATTGATTTCCTTTATCCATTTATCCGCTTTTATTTTATTCTCGCATTAGTAGTTTAATTAATTAATCCTATCGAAACCATTTTTATTCTGTGACAATTAGACTTAGTAATAATCCAACACACATAGCTCTTGGGACGACCTCGGCTTTACCATTTACTACACTATACGCGACTGGGTACACTGCCCGTTAGTGCATTAGGGTAGACCATAGGTATAGCGAGACACTATAAATATTAAGACCTGGTCAGTAAAACCTGCATCACATATCAGCAGTCATTCTAGAGCTTCTAGCTGTATGTTCATTGGGAGATAGTGTTACATTCTTGTCTCCCATCATGACCCAATGATTATTCCCAATCAGCCTCTTATAGATGGATAAATCTTTCCATAATTCTTTCTTTTCTGATCCACTGTTAGCAGCATATATAAACACACAATAAAGAACCATGTTGCCAATCCAGCTTGAATTTTGCTGAGAACTGATTGACTAGCCATATGCACCACATTCAAACTTACTTCCTCATTGTTCCACCCAACCATTATCCTGCACCCTTTATCGTAATACCTCATATTGGAGATCCGTTGCAAGTTACCAAAGATGTTATCTCCAACTTTTTGTAGATTTTTTATTTTAATATGGGTTTCTAATACAACATACACATACAATTTTTTCATTACTAATGAAATTTCTGATTTCTTTTTGCTTATCAGAGGTACTCAGTCCTCTAATATTCTATGCTCCAATTTTGCAATCCATTTAAACATATGTTTTTCCTCCTCCCCCAAGTACACCTTTATCCATACCCTTCAAAACATTCATATTGATACTTTTAGCCATACCTGAATCATCACTAAATACATCATCCTCTTCTTGGACACAACATTCCTTCACTGTGCTTTTTTCCTTACCTTTTCTTCCTAACAGCTTTTTTGTTTTATTGTAATAAGCAATCATATCCGCATTCCAACTCTTTAAAACGTCTTCAGATTCGATCTTTCTTTTGACTTACATACTCATCCACAATCTCTTTGCATCTCATGTCATTCAATTCATCAGACTCATTTACATCATTTTCCCCTAATACATGATATTTGTTAGAGGTTTTCTTCAGGGCATCCAAAATTACATTGTTCACAGTCCATGCTTTCTTAAGGGAATTAGACACTCTGTTATTGTTTGCAATATTCTTACCATTCTTATTGTTGCCATTATTCCTCTTCTGAATATTGTTGCCATTATTCCTCTTCTGGAGTCCACTTCTTCTACAATCTTTTCTTTTGCCTTTGGTTGATATTCAAATCTTGTAACATGTTTGGTTCTATTATCCTTGTTTTGCTTTCCATTTTTGTGAGGGTGATAGTTCTGTTTAAACCCTTCACACTGCTTACTATCTCCATTATCTTCTTTCCTATTATGATTAACCTTAACAAAACCTTCATCACTATCATCCACACTCTTATTTGCTTGCTCGTTATCCTTACACTCATTGTGCACTTCTTTTTCACCAACAGTCTCCTTTTCAACCCTCATCCTACACTTTGTGTACTATGCCCAAACACAAAGCATTCATTAAACATTGGAGGCTTCCAATCATTCATCACCTTTACAATCTTCCTACACAACTCTTCTTTCTGAGCATTCCTATACACTACATCAATCACATCAGGCAATTCATGTCCTGCAGAAACTTCCACCAAGACTCTAGCATATCCAATTCTACCCACTCCTACTTTGCACATAGATACTATCACAGCATCCATGATCAATGGTTTCCCAACTCTGCTAGCTAAAGCACTCATCCTCAAATGTAGCCAGGCCTCCAATGGAACATTACACAATTTAACCCATATTGGAAGTGTTTTAGGTTCAGTTTTATCCAAACACATGTTAATGTCCCATTTTTGGAAAACAAAGGGTTTGTTATCCGCCATCCAAGGTCCATTATTGATCATGTAGTTTATTTCATTATCATTCTGAAATTTCATGTAAAAGATGCCAGTACAACAATCAATAATGTCCTTGAATCCATATCTATTTCACATTTTCCTAAGATTGTATCTGAGAACATTAATGGGCATTTTACAACCTACAAAATACCTACACACAATTTTTATCCCATTTTAAACTACCCTCACTAACCATAGCCTCATCAAATATAACAAACTTATTTCCAAAAATATCGATAACATCAAATTATCCTTAATATTAAGTGTCAATTTCCCCCGATAATGCTTGTAATTTATATCATTTATATGGATTTACGCTTGTTTTCCATTATATTTCAATTTTATGTAAATTACGAGCATTGGAGCTAAAGAGACGCGGAATTGGAGAGTTTATGGAAGAATTATCATAGTATGCTCACTTTGAAGAAGTAACGGCGTAACTCCTCTCTCACATTACTCCGTAACTAAAGCGTAGCTCAGAAAACCAACTTATCATAAGATTACGGCGTAATTCTCCCAAAGATTACGATGTAACCATATTAGGTCAAATGAGGTTCCGCGCCGATAATTACGCCGTAACTCATGCATCAACTACGGCGTAACCAAGATTTATTGAAGATACGGCGTAACCCTTCTAAGGTTACCAGAAACAAGCATTTCTAGTGCAATTTTTTAATTTTATGTTACTGAGTAACTATTTTATTAGTTACGCCAGTAACCAAGATCCGCCTATAAATACCCCACGATTTCCAAAGATTTTAAAGTATCCCATTTTCACACAAAATAATCGAGAACGTGATAATAAGCCAAAGGCGGATCTAGAGAGCATACTTGAGCTATCTCAGGAGAAATCACTCTCCACGATAAGCATTAGCTTTTTATCTTTTCTATACTTTTGATTCATGTATTTCGTAACATTAAACATTGAATTGATTTGTATGGTTAATATGATGGCTAAGCACCTCTTGGTGCCGGCCTAGTTATGATTCCTTAATTATTTTGTTTCGTTTACATTGCTTCGTGATAATTATTTCTAAGTGTACGATGCATAGTTTATTGGTAGCTACCCTTGTTTGGTAGTTTTGAATGGCGGTAGAGGCTAGTTTCTTAGGAGATATGACCAACCTGACCTAAGTGAGTAGACCGAGACGGAAGGGTAAGATATGACCAACCGACGACCTTTTCTACTTGTGCGATTCGACCAACCGATCATCTACCGTTTGGATGAACTTAAGAATTGGGGTGAGTGTCTAAGATGCTAGCGCCCGGCACTCACTATTATAAGTCTAGCATGTAGCGGAACTTAATGACTCGCTTAGAGGACCAGGAACAACTAGACTTTTGAGGACACCGACTTCTCCAATGGTGGCTCTTTGTCGATAGTTAGGCGAACCGACCAAATGTCGTCCTCTCGACTTTGACCCCACCAAGTAATTGGAAGTAATTAGACGTAAACACTACTAGTTAGGATGAGTAACTAGGTTAGCACCACTCTCTCTATTGATCACATCCTTAGCCTTTATTTGTTTTAGTAGTTAATTAGTTAATTCAATATCAAAACTATCTTAAAATCTGTGACACCTAGACTTAGTATTAATCCACATACATAGCTCTTGGGACGACCTCGGTTTTACCGAATACTACACTACATACGACCGGGTACACTGCCTATTAGTGCATTAGGATAGACCATAGGTATAACGAATAATTATAAATATTAAAACCTGGTCAGTAAAACCTGCATCAAATATCTATTTCAGTGGGGATAGTAACAAGCTTTTTTTCAAAGAGATTTTGACTAGCAACTTTAGCATAAGAATTACCCATCCCATTACCTGCAGTTTTTTCATTAGTAGGAGGACTATTTCTAGTCACATGGTATACCTGACCTGTTGCTTCCTTAGAAACTCTTGCTTGCTCATCACTATCTCCACCAATAATACCTTTACTTTCCCCACCAAAAGCTTCAGTAACTGGTTGAGAGTTCTCAGCCCCATTATCAATATTGTCGTTCAAGCACTCATCAACAACACTAGGTCCCTCCACAGTTGTCCCAGACAAAGCTATACCATTATCATTACCACACGCATGCCTTCCCTCACCATCCCCCTTATTTTCACTTCCAATCATCTTATTACCTACCTCAGCATCACTCTTCATAACAGATTCAACACTTTCCCCTAAATTTTCACTACAAACCCTAACTTCAGAACTACTTTCTCCCATAACAGTTTCATTTTCATCTTTCTTCTTATTATTCAGATCGCACACAGTATCCTTGAACTTATTAGGTATACGAGTCTTTCTCTTTGAACTTTTTCATTTATTAGACATCTTGATATGAATTACAATCAGTAAGTCGCAATTGGGACAATCACAATTGACTAATACGATCAGAGAGAATCAAGGATTAAAATTCGTGAAGAAAGAATTAAATCCAACTTTGGCGCCAAAAAACACTAACTGGGTTTTATAGCAAAACTGGATAAAAATTGGGGAAAATAGTACCAATAGATGCGGAATTGAAAAAAGAATCGAATACATTGTTTAGATTTTGGAAATACGTATTGAATTCAGTGTAAATGAAGATTTAGAAGGTTTTTTAATGGTGAAATTTGGAAGGAAAAGTGGTTAGAGGAGAGAGTTATATGGAAATTGGTTTCTTTTCAAGTTTCACTTGAACCACAGAAGTGTCTTGTTATGTTTGATTTACTGCTTATGTAATGGGTTGAGATATGAGATTTCACTCGCATCCTTTGTACTTAAACGTTTTTTTTTTAGTAATACATTTACTAGAGAAACCCTTTACTAAAATAATAATAATAATCTAGTATGTGATTTACTTTTGAGTTTTTACCCGTAAAAAAGGACAAAATCAGGACACATATCGACAGCCGTTGCATATAGAAAAAAATAAAACAAGACCAAAAACATAGGTTTAAATTTTAGATCAAACGCATTTAAAGAAAAAGTTTAGTTTCTGAAAAATTAACACCGCACTGCAAAAATCAACGTGGGTCTCATGATCCCCGGAACCCACCCTAGTTCCATTTTTGCTAGCAACCATTTGAACTACTACACTCTTTATTTAATTTACTTATTCAAAATACGTTTCATTTATAAAAAAATTTAGCCATATGTTATGGCACTAGTGGATCGAAAGCATCGAGTCACAAATACACTAGCAGGACCATTGTTTCCAAATATAGCTACGTTACATGTGGCCGTGTGGATGAGAAAATGGACCCAGGATCGACACTGATTTCACAGAACCCATGCTCATGTATTGTCAATTGTAGAAACACCATGGACTCCTTGACTTGAATTTCATGATATTTTTTGTGTGAATATAATTCAAGCTAGCTAGCAAATGATCAATCACCAGATGACCAGATAACTTGCATGATTGAGACTATACAGTGGTCGGGTGTCGGGCTGCTATGGTGCTCGACCGACCATGCATATCAATCCGGCCAGGTTTTTGGCAAGAAGCTGACATGTCCAAATTTATTAGATTTGAATTTATTAGGATGAATATGCATGCATGCATGGAACACATAAACCCTACCATTATGATTTAGCCCTTAGAATATATGCATAGGGGTTGAAAATGGAGTTTTGCCAACTGTAAGAATCATATTGAAATTAAACTACAGTATTCATCTATATATACTACAGTAATAACCCTACCTGCCATTTAATTTATATGTAGTAAACCCTAACGAGTACGTACTCACAATTCTAATATTCAGGTAAAAAAACAGTTACATAAGTTATTGAAAATTTTCTAGTGCGTGCACCATATAAATAATCAAGTTGAGCTAAGTCGACCATGAAAGTATCGAATCGGTTAAATACAGGTGCTTTTGGGAGAACGCGAGAGGTGCGATCGATAAGCCCTCCGCACGATGAAATGGCCAATTAAATTTACGACTTCATCATATATTATATATGAACATAATACGAGACTCGAAATTAATTAATTCACGACTACTTATATATATGTATATTATGTACAGAGTTGAGGCTCTTTGTGAATAAAGACGCCATCGAAATCATTGGGACGGTCCCGGTTAAATACCACCTTGACACATTAGGCCGCCTCCGTGGTTTCTCATCTAAGCAATAACAACAAGGTGACTATTATACTCGTAAACTGAAAGAAATTGCATATAAACTTTAATTATACGACACATACTCCCTCCGTCCCAAAATTATAGTCCCCTTTTGACTTTTTCGGTCTTTCTTTCATAACTTTGACCTTAGGTAATTTTGTTTGTGTTATATAACACTGATGCAAAATATATGAATGTATTGAGTTTTAAATGTATTTTTATTGGTATAATTTTCATTAACAATCAGATAACACAAACAAAATATTTAAGGTCAAAACAGAAAACTTGACCAAAAAGTCAAACGACTATAATTTTGAGACGAGTAGACATGTTTATTATTATACGTATAAAATTAAGTGGAGGCCATGTATAATGGCACATATTACACACCCCTACGAGACCTCTTTGAACACAATCTTTAAGACTATGTGTAATGGTGTTTCATGAAACGCGTTATGCCCCGTTTGGACACATACACCCCAAAATGTGAGCTGGGTAGTCCGTTTTGGTGGTGACCGACTTGTATGTCGGTCGTATGTGTGAGTTGTGATGTGAAGCAATGTTTTCAAACCAGGTCGACCGTACGGCTCAACCGGTCGGACCGGACCGAGCACTAAACGGGTCAAAAACCGGTTTTAAACCGGTCAACCTGTTAGACCACGGTTTGAGTGACCCGGTCAACCCGGTCATGAAACCCGGTTTTTTTTTTTTTAATATTTTTATATTTTTCAAAATTTTTATGAAACGGGTTGACCGGTTAGACCCGGATCGAACCGGTTGACCGATGATCAAACCGATTGACCGGTCGGAAAAAATAAAATAATAAAATGAAAACCGGTTGGCCCTTGGTCGAATCCGGTTGAACCGGCCGAATCCCAGGTCCGCGTGACTCGGCCGACTAAAACCGGTTTTAAAACCTTGATGTGAAGTATATTTGTGTATACCAGAGTTATATTTGGACGGTAAATTGGTTTTCATTACACTACGTTAGTAGTAGAGTAAAAAAATGATGTGACGATGATGTTTACGATCATCATTACACCGGCCTAAGGAGTAAGCATAGTACACAAACATGCATGTGTAGTTGCTTAACAAGATTTGAAGTGTACAACGATCGAATACAAGGGAGTACGAAAATACCGTTTTGACGTACTTCTACTTTTGGACATACAAAACAAGAACAGTCGATCGAAGCTGACGTGGACTGTACTATCGACGTAGACAAAAGAGTGGGACCCACCATGAAAGAAATCATACGGTGGAAAATGGAACCCACATGTTCTTCACTGTAACCCCCTAGGTTAACACATAGTGGATCCCACATTAGAAGATCCACTTCATCCCCACGGTATGCAATCCCCATCTAGCCCATGCTTGTCTCACATAACTACAACTATGCCACCTTCAAATACTTTATTCATTGATATTATCGGGTTGAAACCAGAGGCGGAGCTAGGGGGTTTTCTGGGTTTATAGAAATTTGATAGATGTTTCCCGTCTGGTATAAATTTTGGTTAAAAATCTCAATTTTTTCGAAATGAATCTGGTCTTGAAGTTTTGTGCCACTCAAATACGTGTTTTTTTTGCAGTTATGGTGTGTTTGGGAGAACATGAGGCTTATGGGGCATGTATTTAAAATAAGTCGAACTTTATAAAATAAGTCTCGTTTGTCGTGCTTTTATGAATCATGTTCGAAGCTTTTAAAACTTTATTTCAAAAAATGGCTTAAAACTTTAAAATGAACTTACGAACAATAAATTACATATTTACCCACAAAATATCTAATATATACCATAAACTCATTTAATTATATCTTTTTAGTAATTTTGAAATAATAAGTTTCACCCATTTCAAAACAAGTTTACAAAATACTAATTTCAACTTCGACTTATAATAAAGTTTCTAAATTTCAAGTTTCCAAATTTCTGGCCATCATACCAAACATACCCTTAGTCTACTAATATGTCAAACGAAATACATATCTCTTCTCACATTGCTTACTAGTTTTAATGAAATCATACTTTTAATGCATTTTTATTTCCTTTATCTCGTAAAAAAATATAATGTGTGCATCTGGTAACTTAAAGTCCCGTGTCCACCCATGGTTGAAACGTGCGTATGATACTATGTAAGTAAGTACATGGTTTAGCTAGTGGTTTAACTAAACGGAGGTGATTTGCATAATTCAAATAGTTATTGGGACACTCCTTTTTGCGTTTCAGTTACTTGTACATAACTCATGTTGTGCTTTATCTGCTTGTACTGTGGATGTCCCAATAAATAAATTGAGTGTGGAAATCATTTCCCTTAACTAAAAGCCTTTCAAAGAGTGTGCTATTTTTGTTTAAAACGGCAAAGAATGTGTTATCAGCTAAAAAATGATTACATTTCGAATATTACTTAAAAGGAAATTCTCCGTCCTAAACTAATTGTCTACAGACAAAAAATACATAGTTTAAGACAAACATCGGTTTTACAATTTTGTTTCTTACATTTTACAGAATGACAATTGTACATTAACTAATTAATTTAAAAATATTTTAATGTTTGTAATAATAACCTTCAAGTGAGGTAATATAGAACTCGAACTAAATTTCGCTGTCTATTTTGGAAAGTGACAATTAATTTGAGATAAACCGAAATGAAAATATTGACAATAATATGGGATGGAGGTAGTGCATACATGCATACCTTGTGGCTCAAGGGCAATGTTTCAAAACCTAAATTTAACCTGGCCGACCGCCATACATGTAGGCGGCGCGACACCAGTGAGGCATCAAAATGAGAGGAGGCATCAAGCTTTTGGTCATGTCATTCGGTTTATGTAAAAAGAAAAAAAAATGTGAGTTTTTAAAGTATTACTAGCTTGGTTTAATTGTGCCTTTAGTTTTATTAAACAAATAAAGTAAAAAAGATTAAAAAAAGAAAAAAAAAAAAAAGTTGAGTCAAAATATTTCCTGACATGGACGCCGGAAGTTTAGAGGAAGAAGAAGCTTGGTCGACTGTTTGTATTTCTTTTGTGGGTCCATGTGTTTATTAATTGGTCTTTTTCCATTAAACATCTCCAACTTTATACTAAATTTGCATTTAAGAACTTTTAGTTTACATTACTTTTTTTTTTTACTTATCTTGTAATTTGATAACATACTAATCTTTTATATTATCTTTTAGACTATAGTTACTCAAATCTCGATCTTGATACAAGATCTTACAATCTTACAATATTATAAAGCAAAAATGATTCAAGTCTTATGTAAAATCTTAGCAAGCTTAAGATCTTATAAGATCCTTATCTTTATCATAAGATCTTTAAATCCAATCCGATCTGATCTTTTTTTCTCGAACCCTAAACTAAAAACTACAAAGTTATTAATTATGTTTTTATAGAATTTCAAAAAACAACATGTGAATTTTCTTAAACATTATATATTCAAATTTTATGACAACATTTCCATAAAATATTCAAATAATTTTGTTTATGATATGTAATAATTTGTATATTTAAATAATAATGTAACTATTAAGAAAAGACATCATAGTAGGATCTTAGGACCCGATCCAATTTTACGATTTTGATCTTGCAACAACGAAAATGATCTTGAGTAAGATCCCAATTTTGAAAAGCTTGTTTTAGACTACTTTTACTTTATAAATTTTGCAACACAAAACATCTAATGTATTTACCTTTAATATGATAGCAATGAATTTATATATGAAAGATTTGATTTATTTTTTCAAATTTATCATAAATAAAGTAAGCTATTTCGGTGAGCAATAATGTATATAGATATTAATATCAGTCGTAACATATTCTCTACTTTTAATTTAATCATATATAAATTTCAAATATACATGAGTATTTTTTTATTATTTACTTTTTATTTTTTTTTACAGTACCTTGAACCAACCTAAAAGTAAATTAAATTTAATATTTGTCTTATGAATATTTTAATACGCCAAGTCTGTTTATATGACAAACCTCTAGGTAGGGGCAATATTTTAACATCTCGCCACGATTCGAAATCTCGGGATCAATTTGATTTAACTTTACCGGTTAAACAAGGAATCGGTCGGATCATGAAGCCGATTTTAGGCAAAATACTGGATGAACCGGAAACTGGAGATTCAGCCGGGTGGATTAAAAGACTCGGTTTTAAGAAACTGTTGAAGTTTGTCCACCTCTGGTTTTAACTGTGTAAAAAAATCATAACTTTTTAGTGCACTTTTGTGAATTACTTAATTTTTTTATTTTTTTTTAAATATACAAATTAGTGCAAAAAATGTCACAACTTGGGTTCACCCATTGATGTAGCCAGCCTACAATGGGTCCAAGCCACACGAGCTGGTCTGGGACATTGATTGAACCAATACCTTACACATTGTCTTTTAACTTTGACATTTTGTGAATAGTGGTTTGTTTATGTGTAGACATTGATTTAACCATTTCAACGAGAATGGGTCATATTCCCATTTGGTGAATGTTACAAAATCCTACAACATTTAGGACCACTAGCTTCAACTTCTATTCTTTTTATCTTTTCTTATATTTTGTTTTACGTATCGGTAACGTCTTAATTGCATCTCTAATTGAAGTTTATAAGTCATGTTTATGCTGACATCGAGCTTATGTGAAGTTTATGTACATGGACTTCTATTAGAGCATCAAGTTTACGCGTGAAAGCTTGAAAATTATAAGAATCTCAGTTTGTACATCTTATGTACTTAAACGCTTTTTTGGAGTAATACATTTACCAGATAACCCTTTCCTAAAAAGCAAACTTTGTCGAGCTATTTAAGATTAAACTATATTGAGCTCTTTCAAGTTCATAAGTTCTCACAAAATAATAAATGTGCATTGTTGTATTTTCACTTGTTGATGACAGCCTTGTTTTGAAAATGATTATCCTAACACTATTGATATAGAGCTTTAATTAATTCTTAAACTTGGACGTTATTGTTAATCCAATATGTCCTTTAAGGAATATAAATTCATGATACAGTATTTAGTGATAATTAAACTCATTAGTGGCCAAACTTCCATTTGGAAGATGCACATCTATTCTTACTTACCAAACAAAAGAATCTAAGCTAATTTCTCAAAATAGATACATCATATACATATTTAATCAAACTACTTGTTTGATCCATATATATTTAAAGATCCCAACATCCTACTTGAAAGTTCATTTTAGACAAAACTAACTTCCAATTTTAGGGACTAAGAAAGTCCAACACTTTGCTATCATTGGTGAACTACTATCAACCACTTTGTCTAAGTTTTGACAAGTTACCTAATCATAGACGAGTAAAGTAATAAGAACTTAATATAACTACTTTGACATGATTTAGACTTTTAACAACTTTATCGACTCCAAACATCCACCAAATCGTTGCCATTCGAGTTTAGATGATTCTCGATACACATAACACATTGTATGTATATGGTATTTGCAACCATTGTTTTCTAAACCTAAGATTAAAGATACATATATAATTAAGCTCAATTTGGTTTATCAAACCTTTTTAATGAAGAAAACATGTGTGAAACTGTATAAACAATTAACAAATACATACAACCATATAATAATTGCAGTTTACACAACCTAAAAACAAACTTCTACAAACCATTCAAAAAGTCTTGAGAAAATATCAACATATGGACCATTCTCTTTAAAGAAATTTTCTAAAAATTTATCACCTTTGACCCCATATTCATAAATGCATGAAAGGGTTACAACTAAGAAATACCAAAGGCAGAGTTTTCAGTTGTGGCTACTATAAATTATCCACATTGTGGCCCTTGTATTAGAAGAGAAAGTATATGAAATCTTGAAAATATATTATTATTCCTCCTTTTAGCACCTCTCTTCTTTATCTTTCCATCAACACATTATTTTTTCATATTATTTTTTTCTAAAAAGTAATTTGTTTGTAGACCCTTTTAACATTTTTGAAGTATTTATCTTCTTAACTTTATGTTTTTTAAGGAGAGCCATGATTAAGGGCAATAAAAATCATTGCTAAAAATCATTTTGTACAAGGTGATTCAAGGAAGGTGAGATATAATAATCCGGATCCTGGCCCGGACCTCAATTCAAGACCGACCCGAAAAGGTATAACCAACCTAGCTAGCAACTTCATCATTATTATTTGATAAAGAAGAAAATAAATATGTGGTGGTGGGCTATGTTTTAATGTTTGATAATATATTTGTATTAAATGTAATAACTTTTTGCATAATTTTGGATAACACTTAGATATGTGTCATCCTAAAATTTATTACAGACTATGATTTTTATATTATCAATCTCTATTTTTGCTTTTTCTATATTCATTTTTATTACATGTCATACATAAAACAAGTCGACAGGACATAACTAGGATTAAAGATGACCGGATACAAAAAAAAAAAATTTCCTCAACTGTTATATAAAAGAAAAAGTTGACAAAAACTATGAAATCAACTGAATTTAATAAAAACTTAGTTTATTTTTACTTATTAAATGAACTAACTAAGCAATAACTAAAAACATAATATTTTAGAATTGTGTGCATATCACTATATTCGACATATTTTATGAAAATTAAAATTACGAAGCAAAATTATATCAGAATCCCGTGACATCACAAGACCGGCCTTAGTTCCGCCTCTAGTGTATATATGTTGAACTTTATGTCTTGATAAGGCTAAAAGCCTAAAACATTGGCTAGATACATGCTTACCTTTTACAGGCCTTTATTATGTCATAAAGACTATGCTTTTTCATCAAAATATGTAGGTATAATTTAGTAATCTTTTCCATTTGCCTTGATGATATTAAATAAAGTTTTTAACCAATTTGAAAATCTATCTAATATTAAATGCACTAAAAAGTGAAACACTATTCTACACATAAAGATATGCATTAGGGGTATATATCTTCAATTAGGTGTGTATATCAACTTTTATGATAACGACAATAATAAGATACACAACTTTGGAATAATGCATTTGTTTATATACTATTTTGAGAGTAAGTATTTCCTTAATTGTTCCTTCTTATAGAAATTAAATTGATCTTAGAACCCAAAAGGGTAATAAGTTATATTTCTTTCTTCTTATTGTAATAGTATTATTTTAAAATTATAGGCTTACAAATAAGGTCGTTACTCGGATTAATTCGACCCGAGCAATGATTATTCGAGTTTTGCATGTTAAAAACCTTTGCCTGTACACAACGCTAATAGGGGTTCGGGTTATGGTTTGATCAGCTACGGATTAAGCGGGTTAATAGGGTTCGGACCACCCGAGTAAACCATTATTATAAGAAAAAATGTGATTTCTTTTTAAAAGATATAAAGAAACATAATAAGAAAATTGAAATATTTCTTTTTCGAGTTAACTCAATTAAAGCTTTCAGATGTATGATGGAGAGGTATTTGAAATTAAATAAAGAAAGTGATTACCTAGTGTGACAACCAAAATTAAATGATCAAGAATATATATGTCACAAAACAAACAATAGATGATAGTGTCTTTTTAGCTTTTTTATATTGGTACACCAAGATGGCAAGTTTCATGTAAAATGACAAATTGCTATAATTTTATTAAGTTTATAGTTGTCACTACAAGTCTACAACTCGTTATCAAACATAACTACAAAGCAAGAAGGGTACTTGCAACTACGAAAAACAATCGAAAACTCAACGTTATATTTTTCAACTCTCTCTTTTTCAGATTACGTTTATCCATAGTCGACTTGTTAGTATTAAAGTTTTGATTTTTTATCAAGATATTTATTTTTATTTTTGAACTATAATTCGAGCTTACACGATTTGGCCGCTCGAATTAAAAAGAGTATTAGGTAATAGATTATAACTTCCGTGTCTGTCTATGAGTTCAGATCAGTTAAAGTTTTCTATGCATTATAATTTACAAATATTCAATCAATGAACATGATATCTCATCGGGTATTATTATCTAACATACCTAGCTAACCGTTATCATTAGTTTCGCTAAGTACTCAATCCGTCTCAAAATTATTATCAGGAGATAAAAAAAACACATAGTTTAATAAAAGTGGGCCACTTTAATTTACAACCACTCAAATCGAATGTTCCATCACTAAATTCTCTAGTTTTTACTTAAAAAAGAAATTGCACAATTATTTTGAGACATCCCGAAATAAAATATAGACAATAATTTTGAGACAGAGTCCGTAATACTTAAAAACACCTAACAAAAAAATGTTTTTAAAGCCAAATAAAGTCAAAAAAAACAATTTAAAAAATCACATTTTTCACACCACATATAATATAAAAAGGTTTAATACAAGATTAATAAAGAACTAAGTCAAAAAAAAATTGTAGTAGTATAAATGAAGAAAGAATATGGCATGAAACAACAATTATGAAAAAAGTAGGCGCAGGATAAGCACGTGTGACTCACTTTTCTCCCTCAATTTGCTAATGCACGCTTCCATATTTCACACACACACACAATTACACTCCACTGTCATACTCTGTTTCTCTGCCATTGAATGTTCTTTGCCATTTTCAAGGTTTCATGTCCTTCTTTTTATTCCTTTTTTATCATTTTATTTGTTAGTATAGGCTTTTAAAGTTTCTTAGTTTAGTGTCTTTTTATTATTATATATATCTTGCATGATCTTGATGTGTTTTTGTGTTAAAAAATATGAGTGTGTTTAGTTGTAGATTTTTTTAATTTTTATTTTTAGTTTTTCTAAGAATGAGGTAACTTTTTTTTTTTTTTTTCTAGAAAACTTTTTGAAAACTGGAGAACTCTAAACTCAAGTTCTCTATTCATAGTTATAATAGCAGAAAACTGGTTTTCTGTTTTCAGTAGAAAATTTTCAGAAAATACTCAAATATAATAGCAGAAAACTGGTTTTCTGAGGTTTTCAGTAGAGAAATTTCAAAAAATACTCAAATATAATAGCAGAAAACTGGTTTTCTGTTTTCAGTAGAGAAATTTCAGAAAATACTCAAATATAATAGCAAAACTGGTTTTCAGTAGAGAAATTTCAGATAATACTCATTTTGAACGCGTTTTCTGTGTTTTTCTTAGAAAACTTCTCATTTTCCAACAACTAAACACACCTGGTACCAAGATTTTGTTACTTGTTAGTAATTTCTTTTTGACAAGGTTCCTAGTTTTATGGGTTTGATTGTTTCAAGAATAAGTTTTTTAATATTTGTTCTCTTTTTGGTTCATGGTTTATGGGATGGTGTCATTTGTTTAATTGTTTGTAACATGCAAAGCCTATATCAAAAAGTTGAAAGTTTTTATATAACTTTTTGAGGAATTTATGATAAAGTTCCAGTTTTTAAGGTTCTTGTTTGTAACTTTTAAGACCCATGTTAAAATCTTCAAGTTTTAATATGATTTTTGGGAAATTTCATGATAAAGTACAAACTTCAATGGTTTCTGGTTGGTATATAGTGGAAATATGATTATGAAAATGAAAATTTTACAATTTTCTGATGGTGCTCTGTTTTTGGTTAGTAATATTGGGATTATGTCATTGGTTTCCAAAGTTGAAGACCCAAAAATATTTAAAGTTTCAAATAAATTTAGAGGTTTATTTTTTATTTATTTATTTTTTTTTAATAAAGTTGACATTTTAAGGGTGTATGATCATAAAAATTGGAAATTTGAAAGTCATAAATTTTGAAAACTTCAAGTTAATTAAATTCAACAAGTTTTAAATATTTCTTATTATTTTTGTGCAATTCTTGACAAAGTTCACATTTTTATGCTTTTTTTTTATTGGTGAGGTTATGAAAATGAAAATTTTACAAATTTCTAACTTTCTAATAATTGTGCTTATTTTTTTTGGCTCAAACCAACATTAAAATCTTGAAGATTTTATATGATTCTTTAGTGTATATTATTTAATATTTTGTATTTATGGAATTTTGCAATTATTATCTAACTGTGTTCTGTTTTTGATTCATATGATACAGGTGAAGATTGATTGAGCTAAGTTCATTTTACTTAATCATGAAAATAATGATACATTAGAACCATAAAAACAAGATAATTTTAGGAGGTCAACAAGAAGAAGAAAAAAAAAAGTCAACAATGAAGTTTATGAAACTTGGTTCTAAGCCTGATACTTTCTACAATTCAGACTCAGTAAGGTATAGGTTCATCAATTTTATTTATTTATTTATTTATTTATTTATTATTTTTTTTTTGGTAATAACTTGCATTGTAAATATTTAATTTATATAATTTAATGAGTATATTTTATTACTTTTGTATTACTTCAGGTCAGTTTCCTCTGAAGTTTCTAGTGATCTTGTAGTTCAAGTCAATTCAACAAGATATTTGCTTCACAAGGTAACATTTTTATAATGACATTTCATTTATTTATTTACTATTTTTATGATCTTCCTTAACTTCTACAAAAAGGGTTCTCATAATATTTGTCAAATAATGGAATAAAGTCCAAAAATTGGGGTGAAAGTTAATTCAGTAATTTTTGGTGCACAATGAAGGGGACATGTTATTTTTGGCCAAAGTTATTAACATTTTGATTTGATGCTAAGTGTTTTTTATATCTTTGTTAGCTGCAATAGTATGAAAAGTAGAAACATTTTATCATAGTGTATGAAATATTGAAATTATCTAATGTATGTTATGATCTAATTTCAGTTTTTGTTTTTTGATCCAAAACAGTTTCCGCTTTTGTCAAAGTGTTTGAGGTTACAAAAACTATGTTCCGAAAGCCCTGAATCAGGCCAACATCAAATAATCCAACTCCCAGATTTCCCAGGAGGCACAGAATCTTTTGAAATATGTGCAAAATTTTGCTATGGAATCACTATCACTCTCAGTGCCTACAACATTGTATCGGCTCGTTGTGCAGCCGAGTATCTTCAAATGACAGAAGACGTAGAAAAAGGCAATCTTGTTTACAAGCTCGACGTTTTCTTGAATTCTTGTATACTTAATGGTTGGAAAGATTCAATTGTGACACTTCAAAGCACAAAGCCTTTTCATTTATGGTCAGAAGAGTTGGGGATCACGAGCCGATGTATTGAAGCTATAGCGTCCAAAGTACTTTCTAACCCTTCAAAGGTTAGTTTATCACATAGCTATTCGAGGCGAGGGAGGGAAAGGGATGACATTTCTTGTAACGGGAGTAAAACTGCAACTAAAGGGTGGTGGGCTGAAGATCTTTCTGAATTGGGGATTGATCTTTATTGGAGAACAATGATTGCTTTAAAATCGGGTGGCAAAGTGCCTGCAAATCTTGTTGGTGATGCATTGAGGATTTACGCTTCAAAATGGCTACCATACATTTCAAGAAATCATGAAAGTGGAGAAAATGGTGAAAAGTCTCATTCGAATTCAAAAAGTCGATTGCTTTTGGAATCAATCATTAGTTTGCTTCCAATGGAACGAACCGCAGTTTCCTGTAGCTTTTTGCTCAAATTACTTAAAGCAGCCAATATTTTACGAGCTTCATCTTCTTCAAAAACTGAATTAGCAAGAAGAATTGGTGTTCAGTTAGATGAAGCAACGGTTCCTGATTTGTTGATCCCGTGTTTATCAAATGATATGGTATATGACGTTGATGTAATTATGAACATTTTGGAGCTTTTTATGTTGCAAAGTCAAAGTCCACCAACAAGTCCTCCACGAGTCAAACGGGGTTTGAGCGCGAGAAGATCAAGGTCAGCGAATAATGGCGATTTTGAGTTGTTGCAAGAAAGTAGGAGGTCGTCTTCAGCATCCCATAGTTCAAAGCTCAAAGTGGCAAGACTTATTGACGGTTATCTAAAAGAAATTGCTAAAGATGTGAATTTGCCATTGTCGAAGTTCACTGCTTTAGCTGAGACAATTCCTGAATTTGCTAGATTGGATCATGATGATCTTTATAGAGCCATTGATATTTATCTCAAGGTAAACCATATTCTATCATTCTTACTTTTAACTTATACATATTCGAAAAAATATATACATTGACTTTTGAAGTCAAACGTCGTGTTATGGATCATTTGCACTTGGTAGATAGGAATTGATCTAAGTGGCTTTATGTCCCGTTTGAGTCTCTTATAGAAAAAAGGAACCCGTAAAAATTTGCTTTCAAAAATGACTACTTCTACTTCACAATGTTATGTTTATGTAGAGAAACATTACGTTTATAGATGTTCATCTCCATAAAAAACTTTTAAGCATACGAGTTACTAAATGACCGAAAAGAGACACAAAACCATCTTTGAGTTTTATATTTTTCCCTTTAAGTGATTTATATTATTTTCGTTAATGGTGATTGTGCATCGTATTTATATCTGATCCTGTTGTTGTGCAGGCACATCCACACCTCAACAAGACAGAAAGGAAGCGCATATGTCGTATACTTGACTGCAAGAAGTTATCTATGGAAGTATGTATGCACGCAGCACAAAATGAGCTTCTTCCCTTACGTGTAGTGGTTCAAGTACTTTTCTTTGAACAAGCTCGAGCAGCCATGGCTGGTGGTGAGTTGACCAACCTGCCCAGCAACATTAAAGCACTATTAGCTGCCCAAGATAACGCATCAAGGGCACCAGGTTCAATAAGCACCAATCGAAGCATGGTGCAACCTGAAGACCAATGGAGTGTTTCGGGTTTCAAGTCACCAAAATCCAATCTTTCCACTTTAAGAATGAAGCTGGCAGAAGACGATGATTTGGATGACAATTTTCATGAAGGGATCACGAAAGCTGATTCATCAAAGGTGAAGCAACTTTGTTCACTTCCTAATCGCCCTAAACGAATGTTTAGTAAGTTATGGTCTACAAACAGAAGCACAACCGAAAAACGCTAAGAAAAACGCTAGGAAACATGGTATGTGAACGTCTCGCGGATAAAATTTCATTCTATTTTATTCATCTTTTTTATAAAAAAATGTCTTGTAATTTTAGGTAATTGAATTGTGAATTGTTTGGTGTAATCTATGGTAATAAATAAGAAGAAATGTTCTTGTTATATTCACTGCCGGAGCGGCGAAAATTTTTGTAGTGTAAAATTTTTAGAATATATGGCTATTTTTGCAATTTGCCTTCTAACAAATTGATATGTAATGTAGTTTCTAAAAATGATTAAAGTTTGCCCCATCGACCATAACTTTCTGGCTCCGCCCGCTACTTATATTCAAGATTTTGGTAAAAAGCATCAAACTTTATAGATCCATGATGGGGACCAAATGGTATTGATTTCTTGAGCACTAGTCTTTTTCTACCATCAGTTTGCAGCTCAATAATTCAATTCCATTATTGATTTTCCACTTTTCTTTCATATAGTATAAAGTTAATATGCAAGAATTGACATTTTTCATGTTTTCCATTGTTGACTATTTGACCAAAGATAGCATCCTAGACAACTTGTATTATCACATTTGACTACATGTTCATTGTTTTTTTTACCTAACTTTTCCAATTGACATTGCGACCTGACTAATCTCAGAGCGACTATCCTTTTGAATACCCCAGAGTCGGTGCAGGTGAACCTCCGTGGCCATAAAAAGATTAGTTTTATCCCCGTTAGATTTGAAACTTTGACCTCCTCTTTGAAAAACTGATATTCTTAACGCCGGTTCACCCTTGTGATTTACATGTTCATCGAGTTATTATGTGATAAGTGAAACATAATGACATTGTTAGTTGTTTGTTAAATTCTTTTGCAAAAACGCTGATAATTGACAACGCTAACTGACTCATAGACCCCATTACAAGGACAATATGTGGCAAAACACTAATCATAATGATTATTTGCGATTTTAAAACGTAACAACAAGATAACAAGTCTCATAATGCAAAGTATAACACTCCTAAATCAAATTTTCTAGCATGATTGATATTTTCACTCCCATGCTTGAATGGTCATCATTTCACTTGTCCAATCAAATAAGGAACGTAAGTTGTAAGAATATTGGAATGAGTGGTCTTTTTTTTTCTTCATAAAGTATCTAGTAAGTTTATCTTCTTGTTGACTATAGCACAAATAGTGCTCACCACAATATGCAAAGCTTATGATGTGTACACAACCTTTGCATCCATTAATAAAGTTCTTGTTTTACGTCCTCTCGATATGTAGTTGTCTGTATATAAGTGTCGTAGCTGACCCAACGGAAGCCACGTGCAAAAGTTTATACGATAACTAAACATGACGAGCAAATGGACCGAGTACCGAACCGGAACCAACTCAACCCGAACCGCAGTCCGGTTCTCGGTTCTTAGATATTGCAGATTTCGGTTTTCGGTTTGGTTCGGTTCGGTCCGGAACTGCGGGTATCCATTCCGGAACAGAAGAACCGCACGACTTTTCAAATATATAGGATTTTCATGGGACATTAGTTTTTTAAGTTCACGATTACATATTTATGCCTTCGTGCTAGTTAACTAAACATGACGAGCAAATGGACCGAGAACCGAACCGGAACCAACCCAACCTGAACCGCATTTTAGAACCGCGGTCCGGTTCTCGGTTTTTAGATATTGCAAATTTCGGTTCTCCGTTCGGTTCGTTTCGGTCCGGTTCGGTCCGAAACTGCGTGTATCCGTTCCGGAACCGAAAAACCGCACGACTTTTCAAATATATAGGTTTTTTATGGGACGTTAGTTTTTTAAGTTCACGATTACCTATTTATGCCTTCGTGCTAGTTAAAACTTTATCGTTTAACTTGAGCTAGCGGTTGACATAGTAATAAATAATAAGGAAGTAATGAAAATGAAAAAATTGATGATAATTGTCCTTGAAAAGTAGCGAAAATTTTGATACTTATATTTTAAAAAGTTTAAATGTCGATAAATAATTGGTTAGTGAGACGAGTAACACGATATCTTGTTTTAAAGATTCTTTGCTTTTTCATGTCTACTATCATCGTTTTCTCAAAGATTGTGTTGCCAATTTGTAAACAACCATTGGAGTAGCTTCAGTATTATGCTATATACTTTAGTCGTTCAATATTCTTTATGGTTTAGACTTATATTAGTGCAAATAGATATGTAATATTGAATTTTGGGTGGTTTTTAAAAATTTGCGGTTCCACTCGAGTAGAACCGAAATACCCGAACCGGATCCGAGAACCAAACCGGAACGAAAACCCTTCGATCCAGTTCTTGGTTCCTAAATTATGAGTATTTCGGTTCTTAGTTCTTTTGATTCTGAGTCAATTCCGTGTGATTTCAGAATCATGCTCACCCCTAATATTGTCACGGTTACTCAACACAATATGCAAAGGTTATGATGTGTACACAACCTTTGCATCCATTAATAAAGTTCGTGTTTTACGAAATCTCAATATGCGGTTGTTTGTGTATATAAGAGGGACCAGGGACCCATGTCGTAGCTGACCCAACAGAAGCCACGTGCAAAAGTTTATACGATAACTAAACATGACGAACAAAATATATCATACCAACTTCATTCAAGAAAAAAAAAAAAAAAAAAAAAACATTGATATTCTGGTTATTTATCTTAAATTTTGATCCTGAGATCCTATTCACTCTCGCCGAGTTGAAGCAGATTGATAGATATTCAAAGCATAAATTTATTCTTAACATCTTTTTGTTTGGAAAAGAATTTAGAGGTTCTAAATCCACAATAAAGGTGTAAATTGGCGGCACCAGCCATTGTCCTCTTCAGTCCTCACAAAGTATAACTCCGGCAACTCTTGTGGCCCAGTGGGACACCAACTAGAGTGAGCACGAGCCTAGATACGAACCTTTGACCTTTTATCCATAAAATGTCTCCAATGGGCCTATGAGTTTTACGAAAGTGGATACCAACTGAGCCAAAGCCCTTTGGTTTTAGAGGCTCTAAATATTCTAAACTTTTGAGTCATCGTTCGATTGCACACCTTACACGCCTTCATATACGACTTCAAACAAACCCGAAGTAGATATAACTTGGGCATGTAATCTTCTTTCGAAATCTACATGGTTAATTACATCAAATGAAGTCGAAAGTTGGTGAGAAAGTTTCACTAAGAGAAAAAGTGAGACATGTATTGATTTAAGGACGCATTAGTCACTATCGTTAAAGTAATATTCGTACCATTTTTGTTAGGTTACTGCTAAATTACCTTAGGATTTACTTAATCACAAGTTAATTGCAAGCACAAGTCCAACAAACTTTTGTATCAAATCAATCATTTGTTTTGAAGGAAAACTTAGACAAGAAAGTTTTGTATCTAGCATGCCCTTGGTTCATATAAAGCATCCGGGTTAGATTAGATAGGTGCGCAATATGATCAATGTCTTTCATTCGATGTCCACAAGTATAATGATGGAACACGAAATATAAAGCATTCGGGTTGGATTAGATGGACGAATTAAGATCGAGTGACGGTAGTTTCACCTCTCGGGTTAACTTACGAAAGACGCGTTATTTTTTTTTTCCTAATAAAATTATTCACACACCTAAACCACCTGCTATTTCATAAAATACCTTTTTATGTCTCGACTTGAAAACATAACCTTTTCGTTTATACATGACTCAAATACCTTGAGACAAAAGGCCATTTGATTCTTCATTTTCCTCTTTGATTAATAATTTTGTAAAATGTTTTGCCAAGTACAAGATATAAACAATATCAAGGAGTAAGTAAGTTAGTTAAAACAATAATGCTGTTTCTGACAATCAACAAATGAATAAATGATAATTGATGATATGGGCCAACTTGGGCGTAATGGGCTACTATGTAGTGTGCAATGTGATGCAAATTAGTCATGTTCACTTTTGTTTTTGTCTACCGGTATAGTCATATCAATATTTTTGTGTGTGCACGTACAACATTTTTTTTTTTTTTTTTTACGTAGAATCCAAGACCACACTCAAATTGAACCCAAGTTAAACCATCCAAATGGGCGGTCTCGAGACCCGAACCACTAGGAGAGGCGAGCAAGAGAACCCATAAAACTCACTTTTACACAGGAGGAAAAAGTGGATTTTTGTCACATGCGAGGACTTTAACCCTAGTAAGACCACCCCAAACTTGAAGAAGCCGGGTGGCCAACTAAGCTAAGCCATTGGTTGCACATACTCTACCTAATCACCACCACCACCGTATCTATCAACCACCACCGCTATCTCCACATGACGGATCTAGCCGGGTTTATCGTATATGCCGGGTCTAGCAGACAATATTTGTTAAGATCGTCAAAAGTCACATGAATTTCACATTATAAATGCAAGCTCTCTTGTGCATTTTAACTCATAATGTTTAACAAAAAGAAAAGACTCAAGTAAATAAGCAAGCGAAATTGCGGTAAGGCTAATCTAGTGTATATTAGAGATTAGGGTGAGCAAATTCACTCGGCGATCCGAACCAACAAACCGATCGAAACGGACCGAACCGACCTTTTCGGTTCGGTTTGATTCTATTTATTTTGGTTTTTGGTTTGGTTCGATCGATTTTGTCGCTTTTTTTCGGCTCGAAACCCGAAAACCAACCCGAACCAAGTTATTTGGTTCGGTTTCAGTTTTGATATTTATTTATCGGTTCGGTTTTCGATTTGGGTTTTTTTTCTTTTTCGGTTTTCAGGACGGGTTTTGTCGGTTCGGGTCCGGTTTGGCCAATTTTAGAGATATATCCTTGTTAATTATTTAATTTGCATTAAGTTTGTTACTTAACTCTATTTATCATTCCATCTTTCCTTCAAATAATAGGTTCGATCTGTTGGAAATGTATATATTTACGAACATGTGAATGTCCGGATTCGAACTCGTGACCACGGGATTGCACACATTAGCGAATGAGAATTAAAGTTAATAATTCATGTTTATGTTTACGATTAATTATTGCACATTAAGTCCGGTTAACGATCGTTAAGTATTTAATGGAAAAATGACTAACGACCGTTAAATGAAAAGAGAAAGGACTAGAAATGGAAAACTTGGAAAGGTTATGGGTTTGGCTTTGGGCTTTCTACATGGCCGCCATATGGGGCTTTCAAGGCCTAATCCCTAACTTGTTCCCTAAGTTTACCTACTAGTATATAAAGAGGTTAGGTTCAGGGTTTCATACACTTGTGCATGAATTAACCCTAGATCTCTCATTCTCATCTCTCTTGTCCCAATCGGCCGAACACCCCATTTGTAAGGGAGTTTGGTTTCGTTTTTCTTAAACGAGGACTTGTGTTAGATCTAGCAATCGCTGATTCGTTGGTTAATTCGTGTGTACAGAGCGTGGTTGTAAGACATTATTCTTACACCAATTAGTACTTCTTTGTTTTGCTTTGCTCGAGGGTTGTTTTGCTTTGCTCGAGGGATTTGACATTCAAGAGAGATGCGTTACGCATACTTTCGTTAATTAATTTATTTGTTATGATCTTAAGTCTTCCGTTGTGTCTCTTGATGTCTTTATGTTTTATTGTATTTTATATATCATAAACTCAACAGTGGCATCACGAGCCTTGTATAACAAGTAATTAATTCTTGAAACACATAATTAAAATAAACATGAATGTGTTATTTTTGTATGCATAGATCTAGGGTTTGCAATCCTAAACCCTAATTTTTTATAGGCGTTTATTTTGGTACCCTAATTAGGGTTTTGTAAACTAAAGTTTTAATTGGATTAGAAACCCTAAGATGCATGCAACTTTGTGTATATGCGTAACTCGCTTTTAATTGCATTAATTGTTAAGTGTAATTTTATGTCCATGATAATTATCTCGCATGTTTTATCATGGATCCGCTTTTATTGTATGTCTTTCTTGTTTAAGTGATATACTCTAAATTTTGATAGATCTAAAATTGGGAAGACCTCCATCATTATTAATTTAATAAGATTTATCAAAACCGTTTGCATGTGGCTATTTGATATGCATGACTTTTATTTGTTATGCATTCATTGTTTATTTGTTTATTTTTATAAATACTTGCTTGTTTGTGTTTTCTAACAAGGGTATTTTACAAGAAAAATAAATGACCTAAACAATGATGAAACATGTATTTTTAAGAATAGTAATCATAATCGTTTAATTGATTGATGACTTTGGTACAAATGGTGAGCAGCTCACCCGTGAGAATGAACTAATAAAGGGGTTTAAAGAAGTGCGCATAGTCACATTGAATGGATGTCTAAGGTTGTGCTTTAGCGTGCACAGTCCTCTCCCCTGTAAGTTCGGTGGAGCTACTTAGTAAGCCATTAAATGTGCAAGCTCATCTTAAGGCGAATTAGTTTTAATTCCATGCGCCACTTGGTGGTAATTATCCAAACACTAAGTGTTTACACTTATGCAAAAGTACGGTATAATGGATGATAATTAACACTAAATTCCTTGATTGGTGAAACCAATACCTCAATTAAACTTTGATGATGAAAACTTAAACATTAAAACAAGATATAAATGTTTTAATAAAAACTATGCTACAAAGATGAATGCATGACATTTTGTACATATTTGATTTTACATCAAAATTATTACCCTTTAATTTAAGTTATATGCCATCCAACGAAACGGAAACACCTAAGATTACCTTTTATTTGCGTGAGATCGTGACTTAGATCGTAATCAAAGGGTAAAATGTCCACGTGTCGTGAGAACGGGCATGGACGATTTTGCGTTTCTTAAGTTGGACAACTTAATTGAGTTTTGTAGTGAGCGGCAACTCAAGGCATAAGATGGGATAAAACATGTTTACATGGCAATTGAAATTGGCTATATGTAAATCCCATAAATCTAGGAATTGCAATTGAAATTGGCAATTGAGCAAAGCTCTACCACTTTGTATAAGGTTCATTACTAGCGATCAAGCGATGTGATGAGATTATGACAATTTGGATCCTAGTTTTCGATGAAAATTAAATGGTTATATGCTTATGAACCATGGGTAATTAATTTTCTTGAAAAAGGTTAATTATCGAAAATACTAAATTGAATTTTGTAATTCTTTTGAATGTATAATTGCAACATTTAACCGTAAACAAAGTTTAGTCTTTGATCAATAAATTGCTCCATTCTGCTTTCAAACATTGTTTGATCGAGAATAATTTACCGAAAAGACAAACGAAGTCTCTTTTCCATGGGAGAAGCATGAGACTCAATCCTATTCCTTCTCATGAATGAGAAAGGTATAATAGGAACATTTGAATTGTCTAAATTCTAATGTAACTCATAGCAATGAATTGCACATCTTATTTTCCATAAAGATTTCATTACCCTCATTTGGTGAATGAATCCTTTGTAACAACATGAATGTTGGTTAACTGGAAAACATGTATATGAGTTACTAAATTAGAAGCTAGACTAATTACCGCGAAAATTGGTAAAAGGAAAACTAGCTTAATTTATCTAGTTGGTTTACTTTAACCTTTAAAGGTGCTACATACCGTATGGGATGGTAGACACATTACAAGAAATTGCATACCCAATTTTTCAAGTTAATAACATTGATGGATAACCCATCATTCAAGGAGTAGAATACACTTTTTAGTACCTTAGTAATGATTACGTATGGTTCTTTAAAGGTGTAAGAAAGTAAAAAGCAAGCAAGTTGTTTTCATTGGTTATGCAACACTTACAATGTTGTCGATTCGATGGGAGCATTTGTGTTGCATTCTTGAATAAGAAGTTGTTTTAATGATTTCTAATTCGATGGGAGCTACAAGCCTTATTTCGTGTAGTAACCAGATTATCTTCAAAGATAATTACTTTCCAATTGTAGGCACTTATGTTTTTTAAGGATTGTCATGTGCGTTACCTTACAAATCAATATAGTCCTAAATCTACTAGTTATATCTATGACACAAATCATATTAATCAAATAAGCGAACGTGTATCGTGTTGTTTATATGTTACATGATGTTGTTCCATGCACAAGTGGGAGAAATCTTTATTGTGTGCAAGGTACAATACATATTAATATGATTTAAGTGAATTCTCTTGTTGAAAAGTAAGAGAATAACGTTCTAATAGGAAGTATACATTTAAATATGTATGATTGCCCTATTAAGAACATGTGTCAAGATGATAACAAAGACTACTTTATTTTAAATATTTATGTCATTCAATATTTAAGAAACACTTGTAGTTACAATTTATGTTACGTGAGCGTGAACTAGATTGTAGCCCAGGTAAAATATCCACGTGTCGTGAGAGCGAGCATGGATGATTTTGCGGTTTCTTACATGGAACATTTCATGGAATGACATAATTAAATGAAGTAATCTAACACTACTTTGAATTTAAGTATTCGTTGAATGACTTAAATATATGTAGTAATTATTAACTTGAAATATTAATTGAAACCTGAGGTGGTGTTCATAATTACTTTAATTATAAATGTTTATGATTTTGTAAAGTCACAAACATTAAGTCGTTTAAAGACTTACAATATAAAGTAAGACGTTAACTTGCTATGTTTTAAGACATTTGCATGAAGTCAATGAGTTGATCAATGACTTATAACGTATAGTGGGATTATAACTGATATGTCTTTTGACTTGGTCAAAATACTTGTGTTATAATGCATGCAATTGATTTGGTAATTCTATTGTACCATTAAGTTTTACTTTGTTGATAGATAGGTAAGCCATAGAGTAGATGGTTATCTAAAATATTGTTATATTTTCTTACAATATTAATTCTAATGAAATACCATAGTTTTATGGTATGTTCGATTAGAAGAATCAAAATCTATTGGCATGTTTGATTCAAGATAACTATAGTTTCTTCCACATGTTATCAAGGTTAGAAGATTGAGTATAGATTGAATATACTCAATAAGACTCCAACCTAGAAGATTGATAAGACACCATTTGTTTATGGAATGTGATGAATCACATTAAGTCTTATAAATGAAGTTCTGAATTTGTTAAACTACTTATAGAGTGAGTTGTAACAAACTAATGTTAGGAACTGTCAATGTTTTTTGTAGTATCCCAAAAGAGAACAATGTATTGTTGCTCTACTTGATAAACTATTTAAAGGTAATCTTTAAATTTTTAAAAGGCAAGTGGGATTTTTTGTTTAGATCTTGAAAGATTGAATTACAAAAATACATAATCTTCTAAAATGCACTAGCAAATATCATAATGAGGCTAAACATGAAAATGATAGACCTTAATATGATGGAATTGTCATTCATAGATTCGTAAGGATATCTCAGATATTTAATATGCTGAGGAATATGAGTTACAGGATCATGGTAAGCCTGTTAATCATAATGATGAATTTATCAAATGTTGAATTGTGGTAAATCAATCATACTATGAATGTTGAGATCTTTGTCCATAAAGATAATCAACTTTAGATACTTGGTTTATCTTAATAATGAATATGAGTTTCTTCAAAGGATGGAAACCCTAGTGGTTTAAATCTTTATGTAGAAATCATATGAACAATATTATACACATATTTAATGCATGTCTAGTGATAATAATATTAATCATATTTAAGCAATTAACTATGATTGAATATTCTTTACTAGATACATTAAATAGAAGTATAAAGATTATAATTGTCATACTTAGTTTCATTGATATGAAATTTTGACAATGAATGTCATAACTCTTTGTTGTGGAATTACTTTATGAGGACGATGAGTAATACAAAGAAGTTTTATGAATTCAAATAATCCTTGGATATGTACAAGCGCAAGAATCCATGAATGGATATATGCAAGCATCTAAGAGATGTTTCTTATGTTTAATATTAAATCCATGTTTGATTTAATAATTAAAATAAGATAGCTCATAAGTATTCCTAAAAGCTAGTGGGAGTATTATTTTAAATCTTATATATTGTATGGGCAACTACATTCCACCTAAATTAAGTTTTAGTTGGGAATGAACTTCGTTTGTAAGATTTGGAAATAAGATATATAACCTTGAAAAATATGTTTATTATTATAAACATATGCGGTAAATAAATGAGTCTAATAGAACATGATGAATACATATCTTTGACAAGATAGATGAGATCTTAAAGTTTAACTTGAAGATTCATCATGAACATCATGTTGTGTATAAGATTGTTGTGTCATGCTTGATTACAAAGATGATTTGACAACATTGAAAGTTGTTAGTGTAATAAATATTTTAAAAGGAATATGTTTGGATTTAGAATCACATTCCACGCCGGAGATGCTCCTAGATTCTATGAATGAAAATATGGCAATTATTTCATAATTGTCATTGCCAACAAACTTGAGTTTGGTAGGCACCAACATTACACTATAACCGCTCAAGTTTACGGACGTTTAAAGAGCATATTCTTGTACACAATGATCTTTGGTATAATTGAGATGACACTCAATTCTAGTCATGGTATCCTTGATGATGACCATGTTGACTAGTTATGCTCAACTAGGAGCATAGTTGCATTATACATTAAAGAAAAGAATACTTTAAAACTTTAAAGTTTTGAAAGATGATTGTCATAAAAGGGTGGTTCAGTTATCACGCACCTTATGGAATGATATGACAATATCAAGATATGTGTAAACATATACAAGAAATTCACTTATTGAATTTTTGAAATAAGTATTCTCAAAATTCCTATAGATCAAAGTTAATTGAAATTATGCCTTGTCAACAAGTATGATTCTCATGACTTGTGGCAAAATTCATTAACTAGTATTATCATGCATTGATCTATTTAGTATTTGGATAAAGGATGTTAAACAATTAATTATTTATAATGAATTAAAGTACGGTATCGCTTAATTTCATTTATAATATTGTGTCCTATGTTTGCATGTTTAAATCCATGAATAACTTAAGTTATTCTAAATAGTCCGTTGTCAATCAATAACATGGGAATAATATTGAATTAAGACAACTGAGTATTAGTTATAATATACTTGAAAGTATATTGATGCGTAGCATGACTAATTTCGATGATATTCAATGAATCGAGTATAGGACTTATCCCACTCACATGATGATACTTTATGGATCTTTGTCATTAAGTATATCATGGATATTTATCCTCGACTTGAGATACAAGAGATATGTCATGGATGTAGTGCATTTTGTGAAGCAATCTAACGCTCTACGAATCGGTAGTTATAAGGGTTGTTTTGAAGTGTTGCGAAATTTATGAATCACGCTTGTAGTCAAAATGGGATTTGTTTCCTTCAAATTTATTTTGAAGTATAATACTCTTGGGCCTCGTAGGGTTGTTAAGATGTTTGTATGGCCATGCTAAGGTCTTCCGGAATATGTTCGGAAGAATTGGTAATCTTAATCAATCACATAAAGCGAGAAAGCAGAATAGTTAATTAAGAAATGAGTGAGATCCATATTCTTATTAACATGGTATTAAACAAAGGATGAATATGATGATGAATCATCAAACTTGGTTTTCTCCGAAAACCATACACGAGTTAAAGGGGCATTGGCGTGTTGCTAGACGCTAACCAATGTCATTTCACGCTTTGTAAACATATCCAAGTGGGAATTGTTGGAAATGTATATTTACTGAACATGTGAATGTCCGGATTCGAACTCGTGACCACGGATGCACACATTAGCGAATGAGAATTAAAGTTAATAATTCATGTTTATGTTTACGATTAATTATTGCACATTAAGTCCGGATAACGATCGTTAAGTATTTAATGGAAAAATGACTAACGACGTTAAATGAAAAGAGAAAGGACTAGAAATGGAAAACTTGGAAAAGTTATGGGTTTGGCTTTGGGCTTTCTACATGGCCGCCATATGGGGCTTTCAAGGCCTAATCTCTAACTTGTTCCCAAGTTTACCTACTAAGATATAAAGAGGTTAGGTTCAGGGTTTCATACAATTGTCGCATCAATTAACCCTAGATATCTCCTCTCTCTCTCTTGTCCCAATCGGCCGAACACCCCATTTGTAAGGGAGTTTGGTTTCGTTTTCTTAAACGAGGACTTGTGTTAGATCAAGAATCGCCGATTCGTTGGTTAATCGTGTGTACTGAGCGTGGTTGTAAGACATTATTCTTACACCAATTAGTCTTTTTGTTTTGCTTTGCTTTCGAGGGTTGTTTTGCTTTGCTCGAGGATTTGACATTCGCAAGAGAATGCGTTACGCATACTTTCGGTTAATTAATTTATTTCATATGATCTTAAGTCTTTCTTTGTGTCTTTCTTGATGTCTTTATGTTTTATTGTATTTTATATATCATAAACTCAACACGATCAAACTTATGAATCATTCTTCTTGTATCTAAGATTGAGGCCCCACTTTTATCTTTTTTTTTTTTTTTTTTTTTTTTTGAACTAAATACATAGTTTTATCTAGTCTACTGATTTGTGACAATATACAGAACTCTAGTCTTGTAAATTACATTGTAATATGTTTTAGGAGCAATCACTAGTGTAATTGGAAGTTGCTAAAGGATATGATCCTTAACATAATTTCCAGTATGTATGGAGTGACTACGATATGATCATATCCTATTCAAGGACCATGTTCTAACATACTCAGTTTCGCGTTTCTTGTATGGCTTTTCTCTATTATATATGGCACATCGAAAACTCAAAGGCTAAAACATACAAATTGCGAAGACATCATCAGCTAATAAGTGTTGCATTTACCCATTTGCAAGTCTCCGGCCATGTCCATCTCAAATGTTCTTATGACATACGTATCGTTGAGCAAGCTTCAGCAACACGTCGCATATTCTAAGCCAGTCAATTTGTTTGTTTGAAATCGGCCATATAAGTTGCGAGTTTGCGACTATAACATCAGTAAAATGTGTGAGGTCACAGGTTAAATTTCTGCCAAGTGCAAACAACTCTAAAGTAACCACATCAACCTTCTAAAAAAGGAGGACTTTAGCAATCTGTGTGACGGCTGATTCAAACCCCATGGATTAATCGGGCAAAAAGTAAAAAACAACACCATTTGTGACCATGAAAGGTCTTGTGCTAAGTCACAAAGTTGTAGCTAGTGACATAATTTCGAAAATGAGGAACATTAGCTTAAGAAAGACTAACTTATGTCAAAAACACCATTTGAAGCTAAGTTGAAAACTTGAAATAATATACCCTATGTTATAAGGAAAAACAACAAAACAAAATTATTCAACACATGATCATATTCATATATATAACGCAAACATGTCATATTGTTTGTTCCATTTATACATGCACTTTAATTTCAAGAAACAAAAAAGAAAAAGAATCATGGAGCCATGACAGTTTTCATAGCATCATGTTCATGAAGATCATTATGCTTATTAGAATCCGAATTGATACTTTTCGTACGTTGAATCCCGCTAGGGCTACGATGAAGCCTACATCGAAAAGAGCCAGCATGGGTTGTTGGAGAACACAAGCAATTATTTTTCGATACGCTGCCTTGTCGTGCTAGTCCTCCCGATGGTGGCGATGTAACCTTAACATGTTCGACATCGACCTTCAACTCCTCTTTTGTTGCCATTATTTACCTGCACGGATATTTGTCTTTTTATTTACACGAAGTAAAAAAGAAAAAGGAAAAACAAAGGAAATAAGATGCTGGATGTACCATTTATTCAGTAAGATTCTTATTCGGATTTATTATCCACCAAGTTGTCTAGACGCGTCACTGTTCGTTATAACATACATAATAACATGACGTGTCTAGACAGTTTAAAACAATATGAAATTTGCTTTTAGTTAGTTAGATGATTTGAAATGATCATGAGATTTTGTTACCTTCAGATTTATTATCCATCAAGTTGTCTAGACGCGTCACTGTTTGTTATAACATACAAACTGTGACGTGTCTAGACAGATTAAAACAATATGAAAATTGGTTTTAGTAAGTTAGATGATTTGAAATGATGATGAGATTTTGTTACCTTGGTGAAGATGAGTACTTGAAAATTGGTGTGTGATCCAAAAAAGCTATTGAGAAAATGAAGATTTAAAGATGAGGGAGATAAGAGAAAAGGTGACCCATATATATTGTGTAATGTGTCATACACCCATTTCGTACTGAAAAAAGATATTAAGAGATAATGTTTTACAATTGTCCTATTATTATCATAAGATATTATTATAGATGAGAACAAAAATCTATCAACAATTTTCATCTCTAGATAAATTTTAATCCACAAATAATGTGTCCTTGATAGTTTTGTAAAAGATGAAATGGACTAGACCAATTGGTTGATTATTGTCAACAAAAATTAATCTCATAATATGACAAATAAAGGTTGGATCAAGATAGCTTTGAGATGCAAATCTCTTTGTTAGTTAGTTCCACAAGAAAATTAAATCTTCGTAAAATAAAATTATTGTCTTATTCGACTTTTTTTTTTTTAACTTTGATCAGAATATTTTGTCAGATTATCAATAGTTGATGAAAATTATACCAACGAAAATACATTTAAAACTCAAATCATTCATATATTTTGCGATCAATTATCATATAACACAAACAAAATAATTAAGGTCAAAAGTTGAAAAGAAAATCGAAAAGTCAAACGAAGACAATAAATTTGGGACGGATGGAGAATAAGGATCATAGTGTACCCTTATTGAATAAATTGAATAAAGCATAATACAAACACATCTTCTATATAGTAAATAAATTACATCATTTTGAACGATTTTGTCAAAACAATATTGTTAAAAAAATTAGGTCAATCGATTGCTTCAATTTTGACACGTGACAAACTAGAGCATTGTGTTTGATTTAATAAGAAGTCAAATTTGAATTGATTTTGGTCCAGGTTTGTTAAATTCCGGGTATAAAAATAATCCACCACAAACTTTTGTGTCATATGAAGAAAAAAAAAAAAACTTCATAAGCTATCATATCCATTATCGATGAACAACTCTAAATTTCTAAAGAGCTGCAGTTTACAAGATTTGAACCTGAAAATAATTAAATTAATCTCGCAACCCTTATAGTGAGTTTAACATCTTGAGGTTTTCGGACCCAATCTTTGTTTGATTAAACTAAATAGTCTATCGTTATAGATAACACATAATGACCAGATACCGTTATATGTTGAAAGATTAGGTTGGAGTCGATAATAACAAAAAGTCTGTTTTAAGTTGATTTTTTGAGTAATGAATATACATTGTATCCTCCACATATTTCGTTTTGACAAAATTACGTATGTTTTTTAGAGCAATTACTTATTGTTTCACAATATACACATCACGTGAGCGAACTTAAACTCTTGTTATTTGGTTGAGTGTTTTCTCATACAACAAAAATATCGTTAAGACCAGTTCCATTGGTGGTTCTCCGTGTTATTGTTCTTAATTCCATTATGAATCAAAATCAAATCAAATGAAATCAAGTATTAAGAGTTTAATTAGATATGAAAATAGCCACGCGTAAGAATGTTCCACCCACTCACGGGGAAAAATAATTAGTATGATGAGACATGCCACTTGCATAAATGATAAATCCACTTTATTTATAATGCTTCAACTACTCCAAGATAAAGACATAAAATAAAAAACAAATTCTTATTTTCTAGATGCATACATAAATGTTTTTCATTGCTATCTAATATTTATCTCTGTTGTAAAAATCGGTTTAGACGGCCGATTAATCCTCGCATAATCGCTGATCGTTCACTAAGTGTCTTGATTTATCATAATCGGCCTATTTAATCGTTTTGGTCAAAGATCGCTTAAAAATCGATCAACAAACCGATTAATCGAACAAAATCGCTTAAAAATAGATCAACAAACCGATTAATTGGACAAAATCACCAAAGATCACTTAAAATGGTCAATGTTCTAATAATATCTATATTTGACTTTTAAACTTTGAAGAATTATGATTATGTTTATATTTAAACACTAAATATTGAAATTGACGCCTTATTCTTACCTCATCATATAATATAATATAATATCTAATATTACAATTTTGTATAAAATTTCAATCCGATTAATCCCGATTAATGTTAGGCCTACCCAATTCTTTTTCACTAGCTTGCATGATTTTTACAACCATAATATTTATTTCTCATCATAATATAATAAGATTATCATTTTCTTAGACAATTTGATGATGTCTACTTTGTATTACAATTCTAAAGCAAATTGTATATTAGGCTGGTCACAATCGTTAAAATAACATCGGTCAGTCACCCCTAAAATCCCATCATGACCGATTTGAGATCGGTCAACACCCAATGTGGGAGATTTGTCGGAACATCGGTCGAGTTCAAAAAACACATATATCGGTTGAAATCTCAACCGACTTCAAACACTCACTTTTAAAAGTTACCGTTTAATTAAATAAATAAAAAAAGTCGGTCATCGACTGTGGCATCCTGGTCATGTCTGGTCGCTGAAGAGAGAAAGCTGACGTGGCGTCAGCCTTAGATGTGACAAAAAATGGCTCATAAGTTATAAGCATGGTTCAAAAAGGCTAGTAAAAGCTTCGTAAATGCGTGAGGTTTGGTCATATCGGTCATATTCTTTAATTATTTCAGTGATGAATAATGATCGGTCGTATCATTCGAAAAGTCAAAAATTGCTAACAAAATTTGTATGAGAGACGAAACTTGACAAGTTTATTGAAAGGGCCAAAATGTAATATTGTCACTAGAAGAGGCTAACTTAATTTTTTTTAAAACATGTGTATTAATAATGTCATGTACTATAAAAGATAAGGGTTAAAAATGTACTTAGTGCTAAAAGTTTGAAAGGGACATAATCCCTTCGGTTCTCACTAAGTTTCGTCTGTGTTTTATATTGCAAAATATTATTTTCGACAACTTAAACAAAGTTGAGTATCTTAAATTTAATTGCCATAAAACGTAGCATAGTCTTGCCCTATTGTCCTATGATCTGTTTACATTTTATCTCTCTTGTACCTTGTTTTTGTAAGATTGGTTATCATTGTTGTAATAGTAGTTTTCGCAAGAGCAATGAAAGATTTTTGTAACTTTTTTTAATATAATAAACTAGTTATAAAGTAATGATGTTTTCGTTTAGTTGGTTTTGATAGAACCTTAAATACCCCAAACTATAGCCATTTAAAGTTTACCTAGCTATAAATCAAACTTTTTTTCATCCGCAAATACCGTTAGAAATAAAGTAAAAAAGATGGCCAACCATAAACCAAAAAGATGAATTGCGTCTACCTTTAAATTTGATGATGCCAAGAATCATGAGAGTTAACATGCTAAAGCTAGAAAGACAACATTTTGAGGGTCCAAATACATTTAATTAAAGCTAACATTTTGATGAATGAATAAGAAGAGTAAATTGCAAAAATGGTCTTTGTAGTTTGGCTAAATTGCAGGTTCGTTCATAACTTTTTGAAAGCGTAGGAACCGTTCATATGGAA
Source organism: Chrysanthemum lavandulifolium (assembly GCA_022545495.1). Taxonomy (NCBI): domain Eukaryota; kingdom Viridiplantae; phylum Streptophyta; class Magnoliopsida; order Asterales; family Asteraceae; genus Chrysanthemum; species Chrysanthemum lavandulifolium. The sequence continues at coordinate 13,126,207 of CM040241.1, forward strand.
AACTTTGGGTTACAGTTTTCGTCTTTGTCTAAAGTAATAAGACTAAATTGGATGTCAAAAATTGCAACCCATGATGAAAACTGCTATATAAAGCTTTTCGTAAGGATAGTGTCTGCACTTTCGAAAAATTAAAGTCGAAACCTAGAATTTTGATAAATTACAAGGAAGAATTTTGCAATTTACTCGAATAAAAATATGGCAGACATTCTTGTGCATGTCAATTTCATAGGGTTATCTCAATCTTTAGTTTGATTGAAAGATGCATTAATGGATGATAATATGATATAGTTATATGGTTAGACCAACCCATTGGTCCCAACCCTATCACCTAATATTATTTATTATCTTTTCAGTGTTGATAACTTATATCGTTGAATAGTTTGTGTAAATTTACTTTATAATAAATGGAAGACAATGTCAAGTTTATGTTGCAAATTAATCTAAGGTCCATTCACAAAGGATCACGCTTAGAGCACAAAGTATGAATGGTGTCGTGGACTGGTGCCGTGGAAAAAGTATTGGCATCTTAATACTTTTTCTTGTTACAACAAAATTTATCACTCAGAACAAAATACTTTTCCCTCGAATGAAAGTGATGCCATAAATAAAAGTGGTGTCAAGGATTCAACAAAAGAGAAAAAAGAAAATATAAATAAACTCACCGCATGGACTGATGAGTACGGCACAAGAGCCGACAACATGAGATCTAAGGTCCATTCACAAAGAATCGCATTTAGAGCACAAGGTATCGGATGGTGTCATAAACTTAAAATATATGCAATGATATATTTACTAGAAGATTACTCGTACATAGCGGCGACAATTTATAATAGCGTCATTTTTGGTGTGCAAATGTTTTTCTTATATAATATGAGTGTAAAGTAAGTGAGAGTGAAGTTAATTGTTTAAATTATATTTAAACATTTCTTTTTTAAAGTATGAGTATCTTAGTCAAGCAACATTACGCAATTTTTAATTTTTTAAGTTTTAATATAAATTGTTTTCTCTTTATATGTAGTACAGATCCATCGGGTGAGCTATTGATTCCATTACCAAACTAAACAAGATTCTTTCTTTAGTCCTATCTATCGACCTCTACGGACACAATATCTATATCTTGAATACCTATAATGGTGACCACATCTGCTGGCATGTGATGTTGGGACATAGAATAGCCAGGTGCCCTTATTTTACATCGGTAGGGACGATTGCTTCCACTACTCACCATAAAGAAGATATACCTAACAATAAAAAGATTGTTTTCAGAACCATGTTTGTCTCTATAACCACAACATATTTGTAGTTTCATACAATCTTCTTATTTTCACGAATCATATACATTCAACATTGAAGATACAGTAGTGTTTTATAAATTAAACATACTTTATTTTGTTAGAATTGTTGATAAATATTGAATGAGACAATTACGGACAATACATGGTGGATCCCCCTACAATCAACCTTTGTGACCCTGTAATAATAATGTCACTCACAAAAATAGTGCTTTATTATTTTTAACGTGATAACATATCAAAACGCATGTATTTGAATATTTTCTTAAACATATTTTTTGAACTTTACATATCAAAACAGTACATTGAAAAAGTTCATTGCTATTTTATAACTTGGACAGTGGTCGGCATTATTAAGCAATTATTATAAGAGACCGAATAACTTGTTTGTATCCATCTCGACCATGAACTTGCTAATAAGCTACTAGCTACGATTGCTTAAACGAGGTTTAAGAAACGCGTTTTTCATCGGCTCCACGATCACATACATTTACACAACAAGCAATGTGTTTAGGAATTGCTTGATATTTCGAGTAAGACAAGCAAGTGTTTATTCATAAAATGGTAAATGGAATGAGTTTGTACAATTCTTCTTGGATGAACGCATATCAGTGTTTTTGATAATTAACAAGTATATTTATCCTATTTATCATGGAAATAATAGTTATAGAATTTTAGATTGGTGTCTTTCATTGATTTATACTTTTAAAACTTGGATTATGTGTAAGACTTTAAAATGGGAGTGTGCGGGTTTCACCCATAAAAACCAAAAAACGAACCGAATCGAACCAAAATGTAATTGAACCGATTCGAATTAAAAAATCCAGTTTTCGGTTTAGATATGATTTTGACAAAATGAAAGCCGAACCGAAAACTTAATTCACATAAATATATAAAAAAACATTAAAACTCTTTTATAGTATAAATATAATATTTTTAAGTTGAAAACCTTTTTGTGCTAAAAATATAATAATATAATTAAATAAATAAATAATTAAAATCATGTAATTCGGGTTATTCGGTTCGGTTTTCAGTTATTCAGTTTTGTTTAATTTAATTTGAATTCGGTTCGATTCGATTTTCAATTTTATCCAAAAATTTGTTTTAACCTAACCGATGAACACCTCTGCTTTACAATTAAATCAGTCTAATCAAATATACATTCTACCAATTATCCATCACACACATAAAAGATCTAAACACTTAAAAAGGCCCATTGGACTATAGAGGTGTTTGTTTAAGCTTATTTATTGGCTTACAAGCTTATATATTTTTGGCTTATATCTTATCAACTCAATCTTTTTAGTTTATTTGGAAACTTGAGGATTTATATAAGCTTTTTATGAAATAATAAATGTATATAAGCCCATAATCTCAAAATAAGCCAGAAAAATTGGCCTTATGAAACATAAGCCGAAAACATATGAGCTCATAAGCCTGTAAATAAGCTTTAACAAACCCCCCTAAAATAAGTGTATAGCAACGACTAAAATCATTGTTGTTTTTGCATGCATTAAGGTAGCGATATCACAACATATGAGTGAGATCATGAGTATAATGCCTTTTTATGCAGAAAAGAAAAAGAGTTGAAATCGATAAAAAAAGCATTCAAACACAAATGTAGAATAAATTCCCAAAGTATACTTGTTTCCCTAATTAGTCTTCGATAAAAAAATTCCATCCAAATCTATACGAAATCTGAAGGACCATCCCGGCTCCTTCGAGTTACCTCTAACTTGATACCTATGAAACTTTGATTTACCTAGTAGTAGGTCTCTATTCCTTGTATTACGCATAAGATAGGCACATGTACTTGAACCAACGTCGAAAAACATTTTTCTAGCCACCTTAATCTTGATTACCAAGTTTAGTAGTCCCGTGGGCTCATCCATTGTGAGTTTGATGGGTTCTGAAGCTCCAGTTCTGTCTAAGTGGCTCGGACCTTATTCTTGCCCGAGATGTTCTTGATACTTTCAGCCGAGATGATCGAGTGTGAGTTCTAAGCATCTGTGACCAACCATCATCGTAATTGAAAGTAATTCAATTCTTGATTGTGTGATAATATATGCATGTATTTGAAGCTTATATAGAATCTAAATGTTTATAGGAATGAGTTTACATAGTTTCTCCATGAATGAGCTTATGAAAACTATGATTCAGAAGTTTCGATTGTTGTCTTTCAGTCTTTCTTCGATAGTTCGATTTAAATACATATTACTATAACGGAACCGGGCTTGTATAAGACTTAAAAATTCAGGTTGATCCAATACTTGCAAAAGGCCCAACGGACAAAAATACTTAACGATGGCCCAACAAAGCCCATAAATACACCTGTTCTACCAAATGTGTAGAAACTAATAAATACCCCAATTTCATATATTAAAACATTACACTATTACAATAGTAAATTGATAGATGTATATTAACCAAAATGACATTTAGATGTTACACTTCAACATAGCATCACTAACAATGTCAAGGCAAACACTTGGTAATTAATATAAAATGTCTAAAACCTATCTTATATAAAATGAGATCCTTAACTTGCCAAAAACCCTAAAAAAAAAATATAGAAATTATGCCATATAAAATTCCATAAACATTACTAACTACAGTAATTTTCTTAAACTTTGAGACTATATTATACTATTATCTATGCTCTCAAAAAACTCCAAAGTTTTCCGGATAATGCATTATATCACCAAACACACATTCTTCATTTCCAAAGCCATACATTTGATCATCATAGTTATACTCAATTGTGTTCATCAATGTTGAATCCAGTTCGGGTTTGCTTGCCTTATCTGGTTTCGGGTAGAAACCAGTTAACACTTGATCAAGCAAACCCGAATCATTAGACTCCATAGGAAAAAATTCACTATAGTCATCTTGATTTATTTCGGTAGACGTGACGGCTGTGGTACAAGTTGTTAAATCATTGTTTGAGTTAGCGTAAGATGAAGTCGAACCATGATGGAAATATTTGTCTAAGGAAGGATTGTAATTTTGTGTTTGAGGTGCATGGAAATTATGTTGTGAATTATATAACAATGGAGGATAAACAAAGTTAGTTTTGGCTTTACTACCACGCATGGCACGTGCGGCACTGTCGTAAGCACATGCTGCTTCCTCAGCAGTGTCGAACGTGCCAAGCCAGCGTCGTTCTTTGGTTTGTGGATCCCTTATTTCTGCGGCATAACGTCCCCAAGGACGATGCCTAACTCCACGGTACCTCACTGTGGTAGTGGTTGTTTGTTTGTACCTCTTTTGGAAGGCATTGTCCATGTTTTTTCGGGTTGGAGGATTGAAATTGGTGTATAAGATTTGGCGGTAAAAGTTGGTATTTATAGTTAGAAATTTGGTAGGAATTTCATATAAACACATATTCTTTTTGAACATACGTGAGAATAAGTTTATCCAAGACCTCGAATTTAAGATGTGTAAGACTGTCTGGTAGCTTTAAATTTCATGTCTAGTCGAGGGTGATAGCAGTTATTAATGTGTTCGTATTCATGGGGCTGTATTTATGTTCATGCATCTACCAAGTCCCTATTCTCTAAGATTTGGATGTTACTTTTTTTATTCAGATGTACGCGTCTTATCGGGTTAGCCATGGGACCATTTCTGACCTTTCTCTGGCGACCTCTAAATGTACACACCTAACAAGTTTTAAACCTTTTGACATCTTGTGAGTAAATCAAATATCCTACAACTAAGCCATTTGGTGGTGGTTATAATAACGTAATGACCAATTTTATATAAAAATGATAAATGGTTAAGGTTTTTTCTGTTTAGATAATTTGGGAGGACTGTGTATATCTAGTGAGGTTTGAACTTGACGCCCCTTCTAACAAGAACTTGTGATATTAGGTCGAACGTTTGCTTATAAACAATTTTTACCTTGTGTGAGTTTTCTGTATAGTAGAAAAAGGTAGGGGTGTGCAAGAAACCGAAAAACCGAACCTAAACCGAAAAAAACCGAAGAACCGAAACCAAAAAAACCGAAACCGATTGAAAAACCGACGGTTCGGTTTTTATATTTTGAAAAAACCGAAGTTTTTGGTTCGGTTTGGTTTTAGCTTTAAAAACCGACCAATAGAAACCGAACCGACATTTAAAGTCAAAATAATATATCTTGCATTGTTGTTGATAAATAATATAAGATTTTATCTTGACATCTTCTTTACATTCTGGTTGTCGATGATGAATTTCAAATGTGTGATAACTCGCTAATATTTTATTTCATAACAATATACATAACATAGATGACTTTAAGGTAAAAAATGGGTACACAAACGTCTACAAAACACATTAAGTTTGAATGTTAATGGTTGTTCATTGAAGATGGTGCAATTACATCAAAAGATTGAAGATCTTGTCCAATATCATTCTTTTTCATTTACACACCCTTCAATTGTTTTGCACACCTTCAATTGTTTACACACCCTTGAACTTGGAAGCAACTTTGAGAATGTTGGCAGACTGATTTAAAGCAGTTCTTTACCGTTTAGTCTTTGTTATACCGGCCGGTGCCGGTTTAAGATATGGTTCATGTTATGATATATGTCAAATCTACTTTAAAAGAAAGTTCGATAAATCGTATAGAAACCGAAAAACCGAAAACCAAACCGAAAGAAAACCGACAACCGAAAACCAAACTAACACAAAACCGAAACCGAATGGTTTCTAAAATAAAACCGAAATTTTTCGGTTCGGTTTGATTTTATCAAAAACAAAGGCCCAAACCGAACCACGCCACACCCTGAAAAAGGTGAAATTAGGAACCATTAATAGAAAGTACGTAGGTAACATTACTGGGTTATCACATGGATTTGTCTGGTGCAAGGCAAACATCAGACCACATTGTTGGAGGTTGGTATGTTTGTACTTTTGGTATCCTTTAGGTTGGGCAACTTAACTTTCGTAATATCCATCTTTAAGCACTGCCTGTTATCGTCGTGGCACCTCAACGGCAAGACAGCGGTGACATTATAACGAGACACACTCGTCGTGTGTTAAACATGTCATCTTGACTGATGGAAATGAAGGACCGTAGCATATTACTAGTTTTACTCGTATATTCTCCGTTCTGTTTTAAATAAAACTAGCTTGAACGATGTTATAAGCCTATGTAATTCTCGAAAAGCAAGTATGGCATTTTATACAATATCAAACAACATTTATTATATGCAGGAACGGAACCAGGACAAATATAGACGAGGTTCATTTAGCCAAAAATAAACAAGGAAGAGAAGCATAAATTTGTTAGACCACGTGTATTTATAAACGATCGGGTTTTTTAACAAAAAGTTGCACTACGCCTTGAACATCCATGGGTGTCCAGTGAATTCTCGGACCCACTCTGGTTTCGTCCTTGCATATATGAAGATTTATTTCCCTGGTGAACTTTATAGAACATCAAGACGCACTTTCATCTAAAGAAAATTTAGATCATTTTCGCAGTTTCGTGATTGATTTAGTACCCGGTGGATTTTCTTAATTTTAAAGTATGATCAAACATATACATCTGTATCAAGCAACATTCAAGTGTTAGTGGACTACGGAGTATTATTTAGTGTTAACATTGTTAGTATTAGGCTAAGCCTGTTTGATCATTTAGCATTATTTATATTGTATTTTACCCTCATTATTCACTTATACGAAATATAAAGTTTGACATTAAATTCAAGAATCATAAAGGAACAAACCTATAGTTATATCACTGTCGGAACCACAACTTCATTAAAGTGCTCATACATTATGCAACGAAAATTTATTGCATTTTGGTGAAGTTATATCCTAATTCATATGCTATTAAATACTAGCCTTTTTATATCCAAAGATGACTTTAAGCGATATTTGGATAATCATCATGTTTCATGAATTTATAAGCTTTTTGCTTGTGTTCGGTGAAAATAAGAAATGGATAATGATAAAGATCGTGTGTAATGGTAGGTTCAAACTTTGTGAATTGATCGTTTAAAAGGTCCAAAACTATAGTTACCAAAAAAAAAAAAAAAAAAAAATTGGGTGACAAAAAGACAAGTTTAAAGTTGTGCCAACGGGCCACAGCCCACAGGCCCTACTATTGTTTAGACTTGGGCTAGTCTTTTGGGCTTGCTTATTTTGTTCTGATAACTTATACGGCTATCCCAAAATGAGATACATCGTATCGTTTAAATTTAAAAATAATAATAAAAAAAAATGTATATAATAAAAATCAGTTCTAGTTCGGGCGTCTCAAGTTGGTGTCATAATGCCTTTGATGCTACGGATAATTTTATACATGCTCAATGATGTTCTTTTTGTCATGAACATTTACACATAAGCGCATAACTCAGATGTGAAAGAACGACAACCCCTTTAACTAGATAAATAGTTTAGCTTTACTGAATTCGCACACGAGTTATGTATCATTAATTCGGTAGTCATGTATATAAAAAATCAAATTTCTAATAAGGAATGTGATTTGCACACTTTCATTTTTATTTGCACATATCAATCTGTGTAATAAGCAGTAATACATTTATTATATACTGCATAATCATGTTATATACATGAGTGTACAGATAAAGAATGAATGTTCGCCAATTAATTCTCTTTTCTAATAAAGTTTGTTTCCTACTTAATTGAACTAATACCACTTATAATTAATGTTTCATCTTTGTAGATATGGACTTAAAAACTTGAAGGTAGATATGGAATTACAAGACTTCTTTAGACTTCTTTTAGTGCTTTGTGGATTTAAGGTTAATCTGATGACATGGATTATCTTATCTGCCTAATCAACATTCAAATATTCAATCATTAGTTCATTACATCACTCCATTTAGATAACTCACAAAATCTTTCATGTTCACTCACCATTATCTCTCCAATCCTATCTAGAAATGACATCACCTCTTATGCCAAACAAACATTGCATTTACTTATCAATAAGACAATTTTGATCATTTGTTTAAACATTTAAGAACACGGCATCTATATACCTTACGTAAAGGGTACCAAGTGATCACACTATCTAACAAAAGAAAGTACCAATAACACATTAAAATTATTAGTTTTGTTATATGCTCTTACATTATATTCCTATATATCTTTCTACACATACAATATTATAATATGATTTTCTCTACTCATTATCTCTCTGCATCCAAACTGTCTATTTTGACACTTGTCAAGATCATGTGAGTAAAAATATGAGTAAGAACATATAGTAGGAAGGATTATCATTTCTCTAAATTTATTGTCTCCTTCTAATATACACCTCATGTCATAGGTCATCTTATATGATCGCAACACAATTATAATGCTAGAGCATGGGCTACGGTGGGCTGATCGGTTCGTGCCATCCCACCAGCCGACACTATGGCTCTAAATACCACATCGTCTATTGAGTTTTTGTGTGTCGCGCCATCATTACCAGCTCACGTTGTGAATTTTTCTTTTTTTGTTGTATTTGTGTTTTATTAGGTTATGTGTTGACTTATGGCATCACTTTTACTCATGACACCACTTTATATTAAGGAGGGGTGTTTTATGATCAGTGATAGATTATGATGTTATAAGAAAAATGTTAAAATGTCAGCACTTTTTTCACATCACCAAATTTATGGCACCAACTGTACTTAATGCTCTTACAAACAAGCATGTTAATAATGTAAATCACATTGTTCGATCAAAAAAGGTTTTGTGCCATGTAAAATGGTGGGACTAATAATCTAAATTTAAAAGGATATAAAAATAAAAATAAGATTTGGACCATTTGTAATAAAATTGTCAAAAAGGTTTAAAATTGTCAACTATGTCAACAATTTTGCCTTATCTTAATATAACACTAAGTAGTTAAGATAAAAGAGTAAAAGCTATACACTTGTGGGGCTTATAGTGAAGATGGACCCTTTTTTTTTTTTTTTTTGGTAATCATGGATTCGACATTTGGTCGATTCATCTACGGGTTTGAGCTCGTCGCATGGCAAACTCAAGTGTAAAGCCTCGCTTTTCAGAAGGTTGACGTGACCACTTCAAGATTATTTGCACCTAGCAAAAATTGAACTTAAAACATTACATATTTTAGAATGATAATCACAATCACAAGCCTTAGTTATCATCTTTATCCTACTTTATATCTCCATTTCCGCCATGCCCTTACTTTCTTTTAATCACTTAAAAAACTAACAGATTATTTAATAAGAAAAGACAAAACAAAAGCAAGAACACAAAACCAGCCCTTCATTCTTCCAAAAAAAAAAAAAAAAAAAAAAAAAAACTTACAAAACGCTTTTGTCCCGGCACAAGAAAGGCCGACCACCAAGACTCGGTGACGAGGATGGCAAAATAGAAGAGGCGGTGCTAGAGGCACAAAGCCATCAACCCAATGTACCGTGAACTCTTATAACACACCTCAATTAAGAAGAATTTTAGACATAAAATTCGGTGAATGTATCATTTCTCAACAAGAAAAACAAATATCGCGTTCAAATTGTTTGATTCTTTTTAACAAACTTGTAAAAAAATACATATGATTTTTTGATTTCTTGTTCTTTGTGACTCAAAACCTCCACTTCTTTTTATAAGAGTAAATTACAAAAATCGTTTGTGTGGTTTGGTACCAAATTGCGTTTCGTTGCTCATGGTTCATTAAGTGCAAAATCGTCCGGATTTTTCATCATTATTACGCACTTTTGTTCCTCATCACTAGCTGCGTTAAGTGAGTTAGTTAATAATTACACGTTAGCCCATTTGGTTAACGTCTGTTGCATCGCTCATTTTTAACCGTTGCAGCGCCAGTCTTTTAACCTAAAGGCCATATATAATTTAATTTTTTCGTCCGTTTTTATACACATTTATACGTTTTAATCCATTTTTATCCGTTTTTGTCTGTTTCATCTATTTTTGTCTGTTTTTATCACTTTTCTTGCATTTTTGTCCGCTTTTATCCGTTTCATCCGTTTTTATTACGTTTTGTTCGTTTTCATACGTTTTTGTTCGTTTTCATCCATTTTTGTCCGTTTTCTTATGTTTTGTCCGTTTTTATTCGTTTTGGTTACGTTTTGTTCGTTTTTCTTATATTTTTGTCCGTTTTGTCCATTTTTCTTACATTTTTGTTCTTTTTTTTTTACGTTTTTGTTCGTTTTTCTTACTTTTTTCAAATTTTTCAATATGTCAAAATACTTTTATTTCAAAAAAACAAGTTTGGAATTTTGTTCCTAATCTTTTTTCCAAAGTTTGTTTTTCCAAATTTTTTTGCCTGAAAAAATAAATTTGGAAAATATATTTTTCGAAAGAGAAAATGAAAAACAAAATTCCGAAAAACATTTTTTTTGAAAAAAAAAAATATTTCGACATATTGATAAATTTGAAAAAAAATTCAAAAAAATTAAAAATAAAATAAATATTTTTTTTTTCAATATGTTGAAATAGGACAAAAACATTAGAAAAACGGATAAAAAATGTAAGAAAAAGCGGACAAAAATAGATAGAAAGCGGACAAAAAAAAAAAGCTACATAATTGTAAGAAAACGAACAAAAACGTAAAAAAAAAAAAAAAAAAAAAAAAAAAAAAAAAAAAAAAAGGGACAAAAATAGATGATTTACCACAGCTACGTTTTAGGGTGGTAATTGGTTGCTTGGTCGAGCGGTGCCTTAACAAGTAAGGAAAGGCTTTCCAAACGGACAAAAACATATGAACACGGACAAAAACGTAAAAAGCGGACAAAACGTAAGAAAAACAGACAAAAACGGATGAAAACGTTCAAAAACGTATTATAACCGACGAAAACGGATAAAAAAATATATAAAACCGAACGAAAATTTTAAATTATAAACGGCCGTTAAGTTAAAGAACTTGCGCTGCAACAGTTAAAGGACAGGCGGTGCAATTGCCATTAGCCAAAAGGACTAACGTGTAACTATTAACGGAACTCACATAACGCGATTAGTAATTGAAGACCAAAAGTGCACGTGACAGTAAAAAAATCCAGACAATAATCGTATTTAATGAACCACTAATACAAAACATGCAACCTGACCGACCCACATGAACGATTTTTGCAATTTACTCTATTTATAATGAAAACAGAAGTATTTTAAAAATTTTGAACTGTTTTATGAGATTAAAACCCTATTCATTTTTTATAAGATTTAACTTAGAAAACTTAAAATATTCTTGGACCCTTATTCATTTTTTATAAGATTTAACTTAGAAAACTTAAAATATTCTTGGACCCTTCACCTATAAAGCTACTTCGTATTATTTTAGCTATCCAGAAACAAGATGTTGGCTACACCACTCTTTTCTTCACAATGATATTATAAAAAATTCTTATGTTTCAAATATGTTTTTTTTTTTTTTTTTTTTTTATTATTATTGTTATTATTATTATTATTGTTTCAGCCTAATAGGTACACGACTTGCTAAATTTTGTTGTCATTCAGAACCGACCAAATTTGAATCAAAACAATGACTTATTTATCACCAGCTAGCAATCATTTTCTTCAATAGCAACTAGCTGAAATAGAAATATGTTATCTTGTAAACCCTTGGTCCATCTAATCGACACCTTTCCGTCGTATTGCTGACCGAAAATTCTCCAAATATACATAATGGCAGTCGTGCCACGCTTTGCGACTGCCATCACTTAAACCAAGTATGGTCCAAAAGTCCAATGTGCGAAATCAACCATACGTTTACTTGGAATCGAGCTATCAAGGCTCAATCCGAATGAAATGACACACCAAAATATCATCTTCTTTACATTTAATACCTACCCAATTTTATGGTCCAGGCAAAGGAATTGATCCCACATATATCATCATCCTTTTCTAATGAATCTAGCTAAAAAAAAAAAAAGCGACAATCTTTATGTTAGTATCTTATAGAAACCAAGTTGAACATAAAGTAGTAAGACAGTTGCATCATAATAAAGTTGTGCAAAAGTCATGTATAATTGTATATATATGGTTTTATCCAGCATTTCAAACTTCATTCTCTAACCATCTTGACTATAAATGAAATTATTTACATTGACCTTATTCATTTCATAGAAAAACTTATTATCATCATCATCATTATTATTATTATTATTATTATTATTATTATTATTATTATTTTGGGTTATCTAGATTATTGACTCAATATTGCGAGCCGAATAATCCTAAGGCGACGGATGATTTAACAAAAGAAACATACATATGTCGTAATAACAACAATAAAATTCTCAATCTCTCTCCAAGAGAGGATTTAGACAATTACACCATATTCGAAAGTAAAGACCGCTTTAAAAAAGCTCAAGTTGAATAAAGAAGAAAAAGAGTATATATATCTTTCATCTTTGACATCACAAGTTTTAAAACTTGTTAGAATTTTTTTTAGTAAAAGTTTATAAAAATCGCGTCTTTCTAAAATTCTGATTGAACACTTCTTTTTATTAACATATCTGATCGCGTCTTTCAATTTTGATCCGACTTTACCCATATTGTAATAAAATAATATTATTTAATATGATATTATATTAATATAAATCACCATCGTATGAACCCTAAACAAAATTTGAAAGACGTGGGTGTATGTGTAATAAAAAAGAATTGTTTCAAGTCGGTACATTTTAGAAAGTACGTTGTTATTTTATGATTTTTACTTTTTTTTTAATAAAAGTATTCTATAAAGTTGAATAGAAGAGAAAAAAGTATATTCCACAATAAAGTTTTAACCACATAAAAGTCCAACGAATATACCTTCCAGAAAAGAGAAAAAAACGAGCAGCTTTTGTTCAATATACTCTCCAATGAAATACGAATCCCATTAGAAAATGTACCTGCAAGTAAATCAATAATCTACCAATTATAATATTTCCAAAATGTTAAAAAAAAAAAAAAAAAAAAAAAAGAACAATAAAAATAAATAAATAAATAAATAATGCAGTTGGTTATCAAACCATACCAACACGGACACAACACGTATACATACGCGTCGAAAAACCAACACTAACCGAAGATAACGATTTATCGGTACACGCATTTCAATACAATCTCATCGTCAAAGTCAGAAAGTTATGATCGAAGCAGCAAACTTCAATAATATTCGCCAACTGCCCTACAAATCTTTTCGCTAAAGAGACAGATTACGACCCTATCTTCGCCATTCTCATCACCACGACATACAACCAATGAACATTCGACACAATGCATAATCGAAATAACAAGATGCATTCACCAATAAGCAAAAATCGGATCGAAATTTTAAGATTTTTTTCAATTCATTGCAACGGATAGTAGAAAACATGATCCGAAAATCTTAAAACTTATTTACACTCCAATCATACATTCATCAGATATATGTTTCATCGTCGTCATCATCAGCATCATTTCGATATTTTTACCGAATAATATTAGTACCATTTTTTTGCTCTATATTACTACTACTACTTTTTTTATGTATCTTCTCCATAGTCATTGTCGCGATATCTCAAAATGTTATTGCCAATGGTTCCCATTGTGAACAAGGTATATCCGATTATTCGTATTAGTATTCCGATAACCGTAATAAGGCATCTTTGCACCACTTTTGTTGTAGCTTAACGGCATACTTAATGTCCCACTTAGCGGCGGCTTAGCCGATGTGTACACACATCTATTCGTTACACCGTCACCCGTCATTCCCTGAGCCGGGAATGACTGTGACGGTGATTTTGGTGACACTGATCTGGATCTGGATTCGGACCCAGCAGATCCGGATCCGGAAGCAGTTGAACCAGATAGTGACTGTAAAGGTGTCGGTAAAGGTAATTTTGGAGGTGATTTTTGCTTTGGGAGGGATAAAAAGGCGCGTATTTTGAGTGAAGATGATTGTAAACAAGGTGTTCGATCATATTCCTCAATGAGATTGATGAGATCTTCGTTTGATGTAATTGTCACTAGTGCGTCTAGGTCTTCTGTTGGTAATTGACATCGTAGTGTTACTGGTTTACCGCATAATTCTTCCAATTTCGTCATTAATTCTATAGAAAACAACAATTAAATCATCAGTCTATAATCCAAAACGTATACAAAAAGTAAATTTAACAGAATTAACAAAAATAACATAATCAATTACTGACGGAAAAGCGTCACAACACATAAATGGACATTTAGTGACCGATGCTTTAGTGACACAAAAAAAGTGTCACTAATTTTAAGTTTTAATGACTTCTATTGTAAAGTGTAGGTAAAACAATAGAACTTTGAGATTAGTGACACGTTGATGAAAAAGTGTCCTAAGCCAATAATAAAAATTTGTGTCACTAAAATAACTTCTTTACCGACACATATCAAATGCTAATGACATCTTTTAAACAATTAGTGACCCTTATCAAATTTAGTGACACTATTCTACTTCTAGCGACACTTAAAAAACGGTCACTAACCACAATTTTCTTATTCTTTACGCCCATTAAAACACATACAAACACCCCAAAAAACACACACAGATAATGGAAATTTTGACTTACCAGAAAACTCAATAGATCTAAGAACAGCAAGGACACGTGTATGTCCACCATGATACCTCAGCTTTCCATCAGGATACCTTGGTAAGATCCTTCCACCATAGCTACATAAGAATTTGATCATTGGAGGCTTAGGTGCATTCAGTGTAGGTCCTACCATTGTATTTATATTATATTGTTAAGTGAAGAATTGTTTTGGTTTTCTTCAAATTGAGAAGATGGTGAGAATGGGTTTCTATTTATAGAAGGGAAGAAACGAAATGGTGTGGGTTGGGTAAAGGTATGTGGGGGTTGGGTGGGTCCGAGTGGGGTAGGGTCAGTTAAGATCTTGGTAACGGATGTGGGACATGTTGTGTAGGGTTAAGGTTGTGAAAAAATTATAGTTTAGCTTTAGTTTTGTGTTTTTTCATTAATCAAATAAATGAAAAAGATAACTTTGCTTTTTATTCGTCTTGTGTTATAGCAAAAAGTACGGTTATCTCATTATCTTTTATTCATAACTAGAAATTTATAATTTTAATAAAAAAAACATTTTTCTTTTATCACTCGGATTATAAGAAACAACCCATCTTGCACATAATTCAATAAAACATAAGTAAAAAAAAAAAAAAAAAGCGAATAAATGTTGATTTTGATGCTGCACCATATGACACGAAAAGGGGTGTTAAGCTCGAGTTATAGCATGACGTTATGGAATGGCGCCTTCCCACCGCCACCCACACAATTTTATTTTTATATGCACATTCTAATGTATATTCTAGAGCAGGAGCATATAATGAATGTACAGTTGCTTATAACATAAGTTGGTGTGTAAATAAAAAAAAAATGAGAGTGCGTAAATCACTTCTTTTTGTAAAATGATTCTTTAGCTAACTTCAAACTACTTCGTATCATTTACATGTACTGAAACGGTCATAGTTGTTTTCATGTTACCATGTAGTTATCATCATAATCTTTATCATTTACTTATACAACATACTTCGTTTAAACAAACAAACCTCACAACACCCCTGGTCTACACAACCGATTTCATTTTTGTTTTTTGGCCTTCACGCGTGGTTGCTAGAAGTATGTCTTCACGCTTGGTTTTGCGCCAATTGATGCTTCCCCTTAACATGTCTTGTCTTAAGATAAGAATTGTTAGAGCATTAGAGTTGTATCACCCTCAACCGGGTTCACGAGTTGCGCCCGCTAGGTGCTTGCAGAGATCCACGAATCTTTGTCTCTGTTCGAGGTTTTGGTTTATCAAATAATGCTCTATTGATTAAAAGTAAAAGAATGAAGCATGTATTAAATCTTTTTACTGATTCACATTTTAAAGGATAAATGTGAATTAATATAAAAGTTAAAAAAAAAAGTATTGAAAATGATTTATTACAAGCTTTTTTGGTTGAAAGATATTAAAGGTGCAAATGATGTGTTGCGGATATTAACGGTCTCTAAGTATCACTTGTTGATAAAACATATGCTAAAACTTAAAACTTGAGCATGAAATCAGCTACAATCTTGCACATGTAAGCTAACGACACGGCAGACCCATAACTTATAGTTACCAGGGGCAAAAAACAAGAAAATGGATGAATTACAAAGTTATCATGTTCATTTTCAAAAAAATCATGATTTTTGACAAAATTTACACTATGTGAAGAAATTCACGCGTTTCCGTGAATCTCTGAGAACCTCCCTAGGTCCACCCCTGGCTAATGAGTTTGGTGATTCTTAATAGTAAGTTAAGCCTGCCAAGAGAAACCCTACATTAACAATTATTTAGCATGATCATGATAAGATATAATGACTTAACTTCATCTCACCACATATGGTTTGGTTAACCAACTGGCTTAGCTTAGTTGGCCACTTTGGAGTCCTTAGGGCTTTTGGGGAGGAGGTCTTGAGTTCAAACTCGCAGGGGTTTGAATGAGGATTTTCCTTCGTTGTAGTCCTTTAATGAAGGGGTTGGGCCAGTAACCCTGTGTTCGAATCTTGGAAAAGCAAGGGTTTACTCCTATTAATTGTCGAGCCTTGAGCGGATTAGAGGGGTTTTTCCCCATCTGTATTTGAAATAGGCATTTCCGCTTGAGGAGTTCTAGCGGACCGGTTTAGACAACGTAGTCTATACCTCCCATTGTCAAACCGCGACACGAAGCACTTATAAGAAATTCATCTTTCAAAAAAAAACATATGGTTTGGTTAAAAGTCTTAATCACATCATTATTAGTATATATTAAACCCAAATTAAAACGTCGCGCTTTGTCCCTGTCATCATATACTTTCCCGCCAATTTTCCCAAGGCCTAGCCCAAAAAAATAGTTAGCCTGCTCGGTTTGTTTGTGAGGCCCATGTCACATGTGTATATCCAAAGGCTGTTCTTCATTCTTCTCGAGTATTCCACCCCTTATCCCATTCGTGATAACCTTCTGGATCAATCTCAGCACACATACTATTTTTTTCAAACAAGATCTACAAAAATGGTGAAAGCTAAATACAATCGCTTTATTTACTTAAGCTTAAAAATCGCTTTAAGGGTTGTTGGAAGCGATTTTATGACGGTTGAGGCACAATAGTGGGTTAGCGAGATGAAGAAGTTCGTTGTTGATGCTTACATCGAGGTATATTTTTTCTTTATTAAACAGTCTAAGTTTATGTTATGCATATGAAGTGTTTGGTGAAATGTCTTTTTTTTAGGTTTGTATTTGTTATGCCGATTAGGTTGTTTAGAATTTTGATAATTGGTAAATTGCTTGAAAGGTTTTGATCACGATGGAATAAAAGATGTCTTTGAATGAACAGTTCCGCTTGGTTGTAGGGTATGTTCGGAAAGAAAAAATCTCTATTTGATACGGCTTCTTCCTATACCTATGAATCTCTTAAGTTTGATGACTTTTAAGTTTATCCAATCTGTTTGGTTATTTATAACCTTTTCAGAAAGTATAAACCATTGAATGATTGATGTCTTTGAATGAACAGTTCCGTTTGGTTTGCAAAACCGAAAACAAAAGCGAGGTTCCGTTTGGTTGCAAACCGGAAAACAAAACCATCAATGATTAATATATAAGGGCTTTCGGTGTTTTCGGTTTAGTTCCCAGAACCCTAATGTTCTTGGACCGAGTCGATAAAGGTTATCGGCATCGACATCAAGAGGCGAGAATTAGTTTATATGGGCTCTAAAACCGAGGTTGCCGGAACTCGCACGCAACCTGCTCGTTTGCGACCATGGCGGATGTACCGCTTTTCCGGATGCTTTTACGAGCTTTGTTTTCATGGGCATTGACTCGGCCGTGGTTTATTTGTAAAGGCGATCATGAATTTTCTCTGGAAAGCATCTTGGCGAGGTAACCACAAGGCGTAGTTGTTGGCTCATGCCGATCCGAGCCATACTTTACGTTATTTTTTTACTTTGTGTTATTCCGTGTTTTCATAGGGTCGTGAACAGACAAGATTGTGTTTCGATCGGTGAAACTAAGATATAATGGATATACTAAAGACAATTAAGTTGAAGTCAATCCTAAGTATTTTTATCAATATAATGGGTCGTTAAGTACTACCATCAATCATGTGTTCAAGTACTACTATCAATACTAAGTGATGGTTTCCAACGTTGGAAATTTTATGTAATCGATTTAGAGGCGTGTGTGCGCTATAATTGGCGACTACCTCAACACAACATACTTCAATTTACTTATTGGGTACCACGATACACATTTGATTAATTGGTGCGCGGCAACAGGCCACATATAAAGCGGTTTAGCTTAGGTAAACGAGTTGGCTAGGTCGAGCGGCAAGTAACGTGTGTATGTAGAATTAGGGTGGTGAGTCAGTGGCTTTCCGGTTGTCACGAGGTTATATGGGTTATTGACAAGTCACGTGATTAAATCCATCACCTACACGGCATTAACATGAAACTTGATATTGAGATGGTACTTGCCCACATATATGTTGTTTACTAATTCGATGCTTTTGAGTGATTTGCCTCCCATAATTTGTATACTTATAACGCTGATTTGTAATTAAGTTGGTCTTTATAATTGTATTTATTGTTTGGATTTGTGAAATGTATCGAGAACCATAAATATGTAATCAATAACTGATTGTGGTTGCCAGATACTCAGAAGATTGTTTTTAATTTTAAGTGACATTAGTATGTGTATATCAAAGCTACTATGCTATTAATGCAGGTACGAACTCAAGGGTACCGTTTGGAACAAATACGAATGTGAGGTGAAGGAGTGGACTGCACGTGGCTGCCTCACAAACGGATGTTCCCCAGCAGAACGACACCGCCATCGCGTGTGATCGGTCGAGCAACATGTTAAGACCCTTCCTTGCATAGTTGCATTTTTACGGATTATTACCTTATTCATTCTTTGTTCGGGACACGATTACGTGTTGTTGTGTGTTTTGCGAGATCCCGACAGACTCACCGCTTGCAATTCATGAAGAATTCGGTTCGGTTAAAGTTGATAAGTTGTGTCTTGGGCATACCGCTATTGCTCACGGGCTAAATGCGAGCATGAATGAAAGCATATGTTTCACTTAATGAATCCACGAATCTAGCAACATATGAGATTATGGGTATGTAATACTCATCATTAGCTTCTAATCCGAGTATCTCACTAATGTCCGATGATTGCAAAATGGGCGGTTTGAGTAATGGGTTAACGTGTCGTTTCTATTTATATGTACATCCTTAGAGCTTTTGTAATATTGCGAACACAAACGAACACCTCTCGATCATCTCTTCATAGTTAATGGAAATGCAATTTTCTTCTCATGAGTGTTTCCTTTTCGATAGTATGCATCCAAAATGAGTGAGGTATTCCGAATTTTATACTCAATTACACCATTCGCCATATATCGGTTGGTCGATGGTGCAAATACCCTCCCTTTTTGTATTGCTCTTCAATTGTATTGACTTTTTATGTTTTATATCTGTTACAGCTATTTATTGCAACGAGCCAACGATGTACATGTATGAATGAGGAACCTTTCTATACGTCAGTAGCTGATGATGTTCCAACCAAATGTTCACTACCTATCAGAGTGTTAGTCTTCTCTGTTCATAGGTAAGCCACATGATTTCACCCTCATTTTTTTATTGCGAGTACATTGTTTTCTAGAAGTTTTTGTACTACATATGCCTTAATAGCCACCATTGTTCTCGACCGACCTCGTGAGCAACTTTGCGACGTCACGTGAATAATAAGAGAAGCTGCGGTGGTGTGTGACAACGAAATTTTGGTGGAATGTATACCACAACGCGAAATGGTGGACAAAATACAAACCGTCGGCAATGGACGGTTGATCACACAAATACCCCTGGGATTTCCATAATAACAGCTTGCCATATTGATTCCTCTAGATCTAAGGACATGCCAGCGTCTATGCATCATTGTGACGTATGTATATGTTATGATTGCACTATCGAATAGCACAATACGCAAAACAATACCATGAATTTCCCTAAACTTTCTTTTTGGTTGTAGCAGTTAATAAAGGAAAACCAAAGAACGTTCCTCGCATCCCATCGTAATGTAACCGACGTGGTCGCCTAACTCTTCAAAGTCAGTGCAATTTTTTTTCGAAAGACTTTTCCGCAATTGCTATGCTTAACGAATGTATATCAGTTTAAATTATTATTAATTGTTGCAGCCTGTTACTTTTGCAGACGCAAACGATAATCCCGGTCCAAGCTCTGTCGCTTCAAATAAAACTGATGCTTGTAAGCACCGCATGACCCAAGGTCATTTCAAATGAATGATCGAACTATTTATAAACCGAAAGCGCGTGTTTAAGTTCCATTGCTTTCTTCCTCTTGCGAATTTGAAAACCAAATAATTTCGTGGCAAAGCGACTAACAAGTTAGAAAAGCGTGTTAGTGTAGCGGCAGTAATGCATTGTTTTGTTTCATTGCTTTTTCAATTTGGCACATGGCGAGTTAGGCATGTTGCAGTTCAATAACTCTGAATCGATGCACGATGAATCGTAAATCCGTAACTTTATTATTCCTGTTAAACATTATTGAACTTCCAAATCACAGTTAACTACTTTTCTGATTGTTGTTATCATCTACGAGGCACTGATAATCGACATATTTTATATCCTTATACTTTTTTGTTTTAAAATGAACGTTGATTTGAATTCAATAAGATATAATATTTTATGACTATGTTTTGTTTTACTTTTTAAATATTTAAAGTATAATACAATTGCCTTTTTTTTAGTCCCTATTGTAATATCCTCATCCATAATGATGTTACCAATAGTTTGGTAACAAGGTTGGAATAAAATTCCATTAATGACTTGAGGTGTGACTAAAAAGTAATAGCTTTATGAATACAGATCAAGAATTTGTACTTGCTTTTACCTTATTTGATATTCCAATGCAATCACTTTAGGATTTCATGTGGGTAATGAAGCTGTCCATAGTCTTTTTGTACAAGTCCAAGTTAGCCAATCAAGTTAACAATTTTAGCTTTAAGTTGTAAGCAAGTGATATTAGTTTATCCTTCAAAGTTTGATAATGATTTACCATGTAATCTGTTAGTAATCACTCACTATTTGTATTTCAAATGCGGGTTGTACACATATTGCATCAAGCCTCGTGCCTTGGAGAATGAATATTACTTAAAATAAAGCGCAAGGACCGGATATCAAACCTAAGATTATGATTGTACGTATTAGTATGAGAGCCCAGTGAATACTTATATATGTGCTTTAATGATCAATCAATGACTATTCGTTTCATCATATTATGTACTCTACTAATTTCAGGTACTAGGCTTAAATTCTCCGGAAAGATACGAAAATATCCAAAACCGCTGCACAATCACCTCGGCTAAAAAATTCGCCCGCCCGCAACGCGGCGGACCAATGCCAGTCTCGTTTCTTATAAAGTGGGCCAAAACATGATCACCTAGCTAATTTTGCTAAGATGATTATTTTGTCATTCGCATATAAACAAGATTAAACATATACTATAAACAAGCAAACCTAAATGAAAAGGACTCGGGATTTTTTCAATGGTTACATATAAGAAGTTTTAGATGTCAACAAAATAAAATTGAAGTTTATAACTTATTCGAATTCGGTTAAATAAGAAAAAATTAAAAAAATTTGTAAATTGTAATATTTTGAATAAGTTACTAGTTAGCAAGACAATAGAAGCTAAAGTATATAAAGACAAATCTAGAAATAAAACGAACAACACATTCTAGATACCTTCTGAGGCTTTAACTACGAGAACTGCAAAAATGATGAAAAAAAACTCTTGCTACTTACAGACAACTGAGACAAGAGAAAAATTCCCACTCACGAAGACCGAGCCATCAGCTTTCACTCCTAAGTGTTTTTTATGCAGCTTCATACAAGTCCCGGGGAAAACGGTACAACCAAAAAAGACATAAAAGAAAACGATCCAAACAATCTTGTCCCAGCAGCAAGAAGCAAGACACAAAAGCACCAACAACCATCTTCTTCCCGGGCCAAAAATAAATAATCATTTCGGAAGCTCCATAGCTCCCACCACGGAAGAGATAGCTAAACAAGAATCTTGTAACCAAGCAACCCAATACTAGACGATCATTCATGCATAACAACAAATGTGTACATTAACGTTAATTTGTATGTGCATTTTTTTTATGTATATATGGGTGTGGAGCAATTGAGAGTGAAAAAAGTTAGTGATTTATATTGTAATTAAGTATTTAAATATTTAGTAGATTGCGTTGTTTTTTATAAGGGTATTTATGTCACACAATATTACTTATTTTTTAAGTTTTTAAACATTAAGCAAACGTGTTTTATCTATGTACTATAAACTAGACAGTATCACAGAAGAACTAATTTTCTAGCGGCAGATAGTTATAGTGATATTTTGTTACACAAAATACTTAACGAAATATTAGAGTTAATTGCATTTTGGTCTGTGGTATAGCCCAGTGCATGTTGTTCCTAAAACTTTAAAAGTGCAATGATAGTTTCGATTTTGAGTTTGATTGCAATTTGGTCCCTAGATAAAGTGAAATGACTAAAATACCCTTTGTCTTATTCAGAGAAGACTAGGGTAATTTGGTCATTTCACACCGATTAGGGACCAAAAATGCAATCCAAACTTTAAAATAGGGACTATCATTGCACTTTTAAAGTTTTAGGGACTAAACATGCAATTTGGCCATACCACAGGACAAAAAATGCAATTAACTCAAAATATTATTATGACCGTATGCCGTTATAAAATCTTGTTGGCATGCACGGATACACGTCTACTATACATAAATTCATCGAATTTGAGCTTTAAGAGAAGTTTAATGATGGTTGGTCTAAACAAATTATACAACAGAATTTCTCAAATATATAACAATTTACATCATCAAAATTTACAAAAGTATCAACATAATTTACGTAACCTATCAACATACTTAGAAATGTTTATACTCTACCAATATACACAAAAATAACAAACTAATAAAAAAAATTACAAAAAGAAATCGAAAACAAATCTGAAAAGATAATAGCGTTTGTTTCAGTTTCAAGTTTTCAAATACACTAGTATCAATCGTGTGCAATGAATACAATGTATACATTTCGATAACTTTCAACATCTCAACATCTTTCACTTTGACAATTTTGCTTTTATATGTAGTTAAGATATACGAAGTTTCAATTACAAATGTGCCCAACCCAAAATGGACATTCTGTCACTAGAACAAAAGATAAAATGGTTATTGTAAATGCGTAAATACACACAAAAGTTGAAATCAAAAAATTTATGATATAAAAAAGAAGAAGAAATGGCTATACACAACAACAACAACAAAAGTTTATTATTACATTTATAAATGATTTCTCGATAATGTATGCCATAAGGGAAGTTATGTGAAGGTAATTAAATGCTTAAATGAGACTTGTACGAGTAAAATCACTAGCAATATATCATACGAATGTGTTAACATATTACGCTTGTCTTGGAGGAATTAGTGACTAATAATTTGGCATGTACGTGCACGTAAATATTTCCTTACTCTACAAGAATTTAAGAACGCGTGTCTTACAAAAAGGATAATCCAAATAGTTCGTTGGTTCATGTCTTTTGGAAGAACAAAACCTTTTTGACTTGTATGTATATGACTTAATCAAAATATCTCAAAAAAAAATCAAAATATCTCCAAAATGGTAATTTCAATATGTGTAATTAGTAAGTTTTCACTTGAACATTAAATGAATAAGATACTAAAATATATAAAGTCTCAAATTTAATTCTCTTTAGGTGTAAAAAAAACTTAAAGTGGTTACATCAACTAAAGTTTTTAAGATCAGGATTTTACTAAAAATTATTTTCGTTTTTACAATATCAGAATCATAAGATTGGATCGAGATTCTAAGATCCTAATATAATGTTATTTTCTTAATAGTCTCTGTAGTATTATACTAATCTACAACTTATTATATATCATAAATACAAAATTATATTAATGTTTCATGAAAATATTGTCTTAAATTATGAATATGATATGTTTAAGATGATTAACATGTTGATTTTTAAACTTCTATAAAATATATCCATAAGTTTGTAGTGTTGGTTCATTGTTCGAGAAAAGTAAGCGAATCGATATTATCTTAAGATTTTATGTTCAAGATCGTGATCTTATAAGATTTTAAACTTCTAAATCTACATAAGATCCGAATCGTTTTGTTTTATGGTATCGTAAAATCTTAACAACTATGATGTCAACCTCTTAAAAATGAGGCTTTACATGATTTGAAGTTCTTTAGCCTTTATAAATTAGATATTTTGCTTCTTTAGTCTAAACTTTCATTCATACATCTGCTTATTATAAGAGGGACGGTGTCGCCTCGTCGTACTAGCCGCGGGTCCGAGCCGGACGCCGACGCCATTCGTGGGATGCTCGTCGCCCCGCATTGACGGCGCTGAAACTGTTTTTTTTTTTTTTTATATATATATAAAGTGATATTTCATGTTTTGAATTTTAATAGCAGTAGTGGTGGTCCCAAATTAAGAGGTTGAGGCGTCATATGAGTGAGGGGTTTGTTGTGGTTAGTTGTGGAGAATTGGGATCTTGACGTGTTGGCGTGACATTGTTAAAAGAGTATGCTTGTTATGACACCTTCCGCCTAAGTTATATTAGTTGGTACAAAATAACTTGTGTGATTTGTAAATTTTAATGAATGTAAATTAAGTTGGTTTAAGTATGGAAAAGAAAAAAGTGGGTAATAAAAAGGACATAAACATAATTTGTGAGTTTAATTGAAAAGGCAAAATTGTAACATATTTAATTTAGGAGGTCAATTTATATTTTTATGTAACATTTGACTAATAATGCCTACTATTTCAAAATGTAAGAGTAAAAATATACTTGTGTCTAAATTTTATTTATTTATTTTATTTTTTGTGAGAAGAAAGGGGATCTAACATTCCCGATCCTCACTAAGTTAGCTCATTATCGTGTTATGAGAGAGTTATTTTCACGATTTGAATTACTTTCGATTGTTAAACCGATGCAGATGACGTGACATAAAAAGACGTATTTTAGCGTGTTATCACACCTGATGATTTCAGTATAACAACATGCTGACCTATGACACCTTAAATATATGATTTTATGTAAAATAAATATAGTTCAAAAACATAAAAAAAGTATGTATTTATTTGAATAAATAGAATATAAAATGAAATTATAATTGGTGGGAAATAATGCTATTTATGGTGAAATATAGAAAGAAACATATATGGTCCAGGTTTAGCTTGTTCGGTATAGGTGACGTTATGTTTTGGATTAATGTATTGGCACCTTGTTGTTGTACTAGATAACACCCAATTTCTAGTGGTACAGTCTTTTTCGTTTTCTTAAAATTTGGACACTCGCACCCGCGCCACCAGCCGCCACATCGCTTTTTTTTTTCGACGATCGATTACCAGCCAGGATGTCACGATCGATAATTTTTTTTTTTTTTTTTTTTTTTTTTAATTCAAACATTTTAAACAACAAATTTAAATTCATTAAAATTAAAAATATTACGAGACGAAATTCAAATAAACATTAAAAGCATTACGTAAATTATTCAAATAACGTTAAAACATTAAAAATCTTCATCGCCTTCCTCATCGTCATCGCCACTATCGACTTCATTCTCTTCATTGACGTGATTTCGACGATTTCACAAACGTGTTCGATCAAATCATTTTAAGTGTTGATGTGTTGATCGTCCATTATTTCGTGAGAAGAATTACTAACGATTCTTCACGCGATCTTAAGGGATCGTGTTCTTTTGTGTCCTCATTTTCGAACCACGGGACGTATCGTCATCAACGTAGCCGAACGATCATATTATATAATATGATACATGTATACATAATATCTTAGATATCCTTTTTAAACAACCCCGAGCGGGAACTTTAAGATTTTCCACTTCTTCTTCAACACACCAAAAGTCTGCTCCACATCTTTCCTCACGCTCGCTCTTCCTCTCAGACAATATTCTTTTTCATCACCCATGGGAGGATTTGAAATGGACTTCATAAGAACGGACCATCGGATATATCCCGTCGAGAAGATAATATCCCTTTTATAAGCCACATCGTTAGCCTCGAATTCAAGGTCCAGTGCTCTCCCGCATTTAATATCATTGAAAAGCAGGGAACGACGAAACGCTTACGTCGTTATTCATTCCGAGACACCAAAGACGCATGACAAACCATAAATCTTGGGAAGCGACCGCCCATAAAACGAATTGATGCGCCCGCGATCACCCAAAGATATCGAGCTCTCAAATTATTTGGGCAATTCTCCCACCCCAACTCAGACAATCAACGCCCCATCATCCCGTGAAAGCCACGCCACGGATGTTGTTGCAGCCATTGCCGATTCTCGCCAGAGAATCGTGAACTAGCCGTATCCCAATCGACGAATGGGCAGCAGACACTTAACCAATGGGCTAATACCGTATGCCCCTAAGATCAAGAGTTTGTTGAAAATAAAGAGAACGACGGTTACCTTTCGAACAATTTATGCGAATAGTTCTCGGCTCATTCGTAACTGGCCGACGGAATGTTCTTGCGCCGAACTTTTGGTTGTGGTGCTTTGTAAGCCTTCCAAGCAAAATCATAAACCCACAAACTCATTAAAATTTCTTCATCGCTCTAAGACGAAGAAGAACAAAATAAAAGCTCGAACCACATATTAAAGAATGTGTTTTAAGGTATTGAGATAGAATTTTGATTGAAATTGTGTGTTTTAGAAACGTGTTTGAGCTAAGATTTATAGAGCAGAAAGTTTTTTTATTCAATGCAACGGTCGATTTATTTATTTATTTATTTATTTTATTATTTTTTTTAATGCCCAAACGGGCAAAAAGAGTTGGAAATGGTTACTTTTGAAATCGGTTGAATTTTGGACCGATTTTACAATTTTGTGGCCTAAGACTGATATCACGACCGAAAGCCACACTCGACATGACCGATTTAGATATCGGTCGTCGATGATTTTTTCGCATGCCCAACCGATTTCAAAAGCTCGAGTGTGCCCAGCCTAATAAGTAATCAATACATAAAATAATTGTAACATAAACTACATTTTAACAAATCATGAGTTAGTCTCTTTGTACAAACATTTTTTTTTTTTTTATTATTATTATTTTTTTCTTTTTAAGTAATCATGCTTATGCAAACAGACTAACATAAATACGTCGACTTTCTAAAAAAGAAAGATAAAAGTTTACCAGATTTAACTATAACTATAGCATAGCACATGTATCGTAGAAGGTAGATCATGAACTTATATCTCCCAGAAAATATGTAAAACACCGTTTAAAAACGCAAAAACTCTCATATGTTAATAAATCATCGTTTGAAAAAAAAAATAATAAATAAACTCATATATTAGTCGTGACATCAATCAACGGTAGACATCCGATGATCGATTTTTCTTGTATAAAAAATGCCTAAAATGTGTTATTAGAGAACAACTTAGTAACCGATACAAAAACATATATGTGCATATAGGGGTGCTATTCGAATTCGGGTTGGTCGGGTTCGGCCAAACGAATTGGTCCAAAGTCGGGTCGAGGGTAAAATAATATCAACCCGACCCTATTCAACTTCGGGTTAGTCGGGTTCGGCCAGTCGAATTGGCCCAAGTCGGGTCGGGTCAAGTCGGGTCGGGTTCGACCCTATTTGAAAATGTGTGAAAAGCCCAACTGATATATACATATTACATTCCTATTTTAAAGCCCAAACAAATGATAATACATGTTGCAATGCATCTGTCAAATTTTAATAGGATTGTTATTTAGACTTTACTCTCTATATGTTCATACGAGTATACACGTCCGCCAACAAGAAAAAAATCGACGATAGTTTTGATCGCATCGTCCGTAATAGTGTATGAATGGTTTATTTATTGCATTTTCGTAGTTGCTCCCTAAGGTTTAGAACTTGAGTGAATGAGTTTGTCTAATAAAATTAATTAGACAAAGAACATACTACATAAAACAACATTAATTGACTTTTAAAGAATACATTCAACAATTAAAATTAAATAAAGATTAAAAAAAAAAAAAAAAAAAAAAATCTAAGTCGGGTTAGTCGGGTTGACCCAACCCGACGAAGAAAGATTGAAACCCGACACCGACCTAATTCGACTTCGGGTTAAACGGCCGACCCGATTGACCGAAGTTAGATTTTGATTGAAGAACCTTGAGCCAATCGACTCGGGTCGGGTCCGGTCGGTTCGGTCGGGTCAGTCGGCCCGAATGACACCCCTATGTGCATATTCCAAATACCCTAAACCCTAAACCCTAAACCCTAAACTATAGCTTTTATGAATTGTTATCATGTCATTTTCGCCAATTCGTTATCCTTTATTAGATCCACACCTTTTTATCTTCATTCGTAAGCAAATTTGTGTTAGGAAACTTTTAGATTTTTTGTGTATAGCTTTTCCGCATGTTTTTCGAATACTTGTGGTTCATCGGGCTATTGAGACCTTTTACATTATTTATTTCAAATTAGATATAACAACTCGAGCAAAAAAGAAATGAAGATTTGTCTATATAAAAAAGCTCAAGTATTTTTTATAATGATAACAAGACATCAAGTCCGGGAAGCAGTTTCCTTACTATTAGATATAACTCCGGATAGACGTGTTACTATCTGAGTCCTATCTCCTTTATACTCTACTCTGGCCAGGTTGGGTACTTATTTGTATAAACAGTGAAGTATATTATTATCGAATAATGAAAAATAAACCAATAATGACAACTATGAACAAGCTCATGGAGCATAGAAGGGTATTAGCGTTGTGCTAATATGACATTGGGTTATAAATTTAGTGCCTTAGATATCATTTCCCTTTTGATCAATTGAACATCATTATTTTGTAAACATTACAAGCAATAAGTGGAAGTGACCTAGGGCTGAGCAATGGGCTAAACTCGAACCGAACCGACCAAATCTAACTCGAACTGAAAATCAATTTAGAGAAAAACATGAATCAATAACTGAATCGAAGTTAACTTAACGAAACCGAAACTGAACCGAATTTGACCTAGCGAAGCCGGTGTAGATAGTTTAGGTGTGTTTTCTTGATTTTGACCCGAAGCGAACCGAGTAAAACTGAAAACCAAAATATATAAAACGAAAAACCGAACTGAATAAGACCGGTTCAGTTCGATTCAACCCGGTTTGACTCGGTTTGATTTTCGGTTACTTTTGCTCGGCCCTAAATGGAACAAGTTTTTAAGTTTGATTTTGTTCGATAACAAATGTGAAACCTCAAAATAAATATTAGTTGGCCTAGAAATTCATACATCATACAAAAAGTTGAAAAGGAAATAAAAAGTGTCATTTTCGTTAAATTATCAGGAACAAAAAAAAGATGGCTAGAAAAAATAAGATGAAGAAGAGGTCCCTATTGGTGATGTAGTGTGGTTCCCACAATGGATGAGCATATCCAATTATCCTCACCCTTTTTATCTTCTTTTTTCTCAAAGTTTCTTTCTTTCTTTTTGTATTTTTGTAGTGTTATTTGCAATTTGCAAGCCCTTTTTGAAACTTGATAATTAGACATTTTAAGCACATTTTTTATCTTCTAACAAAGACTATTGTCGTGACCATATAATGATTGTGGCTCAAAGTCTACAAGTTATGTAGATCATATATCTACAATGTGACTACAAGAAGATGCCATTTTAGGTGTCCGACTCAAACGTCCTTTACACGTAATTGTTATCGTAGTCTTGATTTATGTACAACACAAATGTTTCAAGTTGTATTTTAGACCATTGAGTGTGGTTATGGTTTTTAACATGAAAATCTAAAGCACATCGAGTTGTGGCTATGTTGTAGTGGCCTTGCTAGTTAGCTTTTGCATCAGCGTTCTCTTCTTAAGTTCTAAGGTGAGTCAACCAATCAGACAACACGATTTCTTTTCCTCTTTTCCGGCTATGCCTTTTAGGCCTTGCCAATTTCTTTAACCTATCAACCAATATCGACCTTGCCATGAGATCACTTGCATTGTTTTTTTCATGACATATGTGCGAGTTCAAACTTATTCAATTGTGAGATATGCAACGTTAAGCAGAGCTCATGAACGCAAATCACGCCTCAAGCCTTCTTAATCAACGATTTGCCTCTCTCATGTTGGTTGTGCGCTCGATTGGTGAAAATCACTGGAATATTGGGTTATCTTCTTTTTTTTTTTTTTTTTTCATGTGTGAGATATATTTTGTTGGTTTTAGTATAGATCACCAGTAGGGTATAAATAATCTGTGTAATCGGATATCACTTGAAATCGTGTTATCACTTTTCAAAAGAAATTATCCGCCCCTAATGCCCAGGTATCACGAATATCTTTTTGAGATAAGACTAAATGTAATGTTTTTGATTTAGGCACAAATCAAGAACCCTTTCACTTCTAAGTGTTTAGGTTTTATGTATCCTTTCCATGCAGATGTGTATTCCTATTTATAGAAAAACTCAAAGCCCAATAATGAAATTATAATAATTAATCAGCCTATTAATTACATCATAATGTTTTTTCATTGTAGAAATTAGTGGTTACATAACCAATTAAACATGGTCATTAAGTTGTAGTTAAAATTGGCCTTAAATAAGTAAAAGCCGTTTACTGCAACTTTACTCACTGATGAACATGTTCCCTGAAAGAGCTGTTCAGTTCCTGAGTGTGCTCACTAAGGAGTTCACTCACTGAAGATATAAACCTCCTTAACAAGCTACTCCCTGATGAGATCCTTCAGCGACTACTCATTAAAGAGTATAAAACTGAATCCATTAGCTTGATGTATACCATTCAGAGTGTTACTCATTGAAGAGTTAACCCGCTGAACTTCATCAGCGATATGAATTTCACTTTACCACTACTAGAGTCAGGATGATTCAATAACCTGATTGGTATACTCTCCGTAACTCTAAACCTATTAGCATGTATGATCTGAAACCTTAGATTACACTAAACTTGTAACATTATTTCATTTTTCTTCCCAATTATGTTGCTCATTTTGATAAATAATGATATTTACTTTTTTTAAATCACACACTTAAAAGATCAATCATACTCCCTTCATCCCATATTAAATGTCCACAATGGAATCTTTGGATATCCCAAATTAAGTGTCCATATTCTATTTCAACTAATGAGATGAGACTTTGGCTAATAAGAATGATATTCGATTGCTGGATAAGATAGTTAGTTTAATTTTCTAAAACTTTCATGCATTTATATGTTTTAATGATTTAATATGGACGACGAAAGAATATTTAAGATCAATAACAAGATACCTTTTTCCCCAAAATCGTAAATTTGGACATACCAAGATATTTTATTATGTATGTTTCAAAAAAAAAAATTATTAAGATGGAATTTATACATGTACCACTTTATACGCACGACAAGATTGATCAGATAAAATCAGAATGCATGTAACGCGCATTTAATCAAAAACGTGGTGTGAGTATCAATTCCCTTAATCTATGGAAGGGAAAAATTGCTAGTGACAAAAAAAAATCAGGATACTTTACACGTGGAAGGTGAGACCCACATTAATAGGACACATGTCTAGTAGGATCTGAGTCATATTGACACGTCCTCATTCTTGTTCGAATATTGGAGGCTGTGCTTGTTTTGGTACCACACGTGTCATCATCAATCTTTGATCTGTGTGCAACTGCACCATATCTTTCAGCCACCAATGCGGTTGCAATTGGACACACAAATACAAATATACAAACATACCACCATGAGCATTATAGATTGCGGACTGGATCAAATAAAAAAACCGGCCCAAACTCCAAACTGGACTGACTAATCGGACCCAATGTATTGCGGTCCGTTTTCGGTCTACCTTTTTAACTATTTTCGGTCTTTGGTCTTGTTCAATCCGGTTTGATTGTACGCACAACCGAACATTATGCTTTGGTAGACCGAACCGACCGATGAACCAGACCGACCCGAACATTTCGGTCCGGTCCTCGGCCAGTGTTTTGGGCCAAATAGATTTTTAGTCCGGTTTGATTTTGGTCGGTTCGGTCCGGTTTGTTTGTTTCGGCTTGTATAGCCGGTTTATGAATTATTTGGTTTGATCTTATGTTTTATAATTTTATCTTTTGTGGCATATAAGTTTATTATGTTATATAAAGAGCTTATATAAGTCGAAAATTTTAAAATAAATCACAAAAGGTAAACTTATAAAACATAAGTCTAAATAAATGATGCACTTACAAAAATTTTACCAAAAGAATTTCTCACGCATACACCCAAGGTCATAAAATGGCGCAGCAGAACAGAATGCACGATCGCTTTACGTCTTTACGCTCATGGTGCCGTGTTTTCATATTATAAGATGGTATAAAGCGACACAAAATCTAAAATATTTAATATATATATATATATATTCATATCGATTATATATATTGAGTTTACACAAATGTGGATAAAGAGGCGTGGCGTTATGGCGACGACACGACTAAATCTCGCGACTTTCATGCTACTTTCATGAAGATTTTAGAACCATGCATACACCTCAACTAAATAGAAAAGGTGACAAATAAGAAAGAAAAGTACGATACAATATGATTAGTACATTATATTTTACGCATATATGTGTGAATTTTTTTTGTAAAATTTACGTGGATGTAACATTTTTTCGGTATACATTTTTAATAAAAGTTGATAGAGAATGTTGGTTTAACGATCTGATCTGATGCGGGTTTTTCTTAAACTCACATCTCACGCAATGTATGGTTGTTTAACCATACATGATTATTCAAAATTTCGAACATAAGACAAAGACAAAGACAAGCTCTAACAATAACCTAAACACGTTTATAATAATGTCATGTATTTTTGATGACCCTTATCAGAAAAATTGCTTTAAGCCACAAAAGATCTTAAGATAAGCATGCTACTAGTACAATGATTACAATGTTTAGTTGTTTTCGACGAACTAATTGAAATTACAAAAGATCTTAAGACATATATCATGAAAGACATCTTTTTCTTAACGTCACAAACATGTTTAAACTTGAATGAATAGACTTCGAAAAACCGGCCAACCTGCTAATCATCTCAGTGACTTGTTACAGTGTCGATCCGGAGTGATGCTCAAACCTAATTTATTGGTAGCTTGAGCTAACTAAAATATTCAAGGCCACTAATTCATCTTTAATGTTTGTAAGATATGAGGCAACAATCCAACAAGGAAATCAAGTATTTATTCTTTTCTTCTTACTATATGAAAGAAACAATATGAACTGAACGGTACGATGTAAATTAAAAGGAGTAAATGAAATAAGAAGACACATATTTCTATTGACATGCATTTGTAACACAAAATTTAAAAATCAGGTTCATTTAAGAAAAATCATAATTCTTAACAAAAATTTACACTAGACGGCAAATATCCATCAAATTTTCGTGAACCTCTGAAAACCCCCTATGTCCGCCCACGGGTGTAAATGACATTTGTCAAAGCTGAGTTACATTATTGATGTTTTTCATATTGGATTTTGGATAGGAAATTGTTTCATATCCACTAAAATTTTTGTGTACATCATTTCATACTCCATCAAACTATACACAATACAATACTCACAACACACATTATTGACTTACATAGTACAAAAAGATATACCAAGTTACCAACCACTCTTTTTGGTTCTTTCAAGATATCATCATAAGTATTGATGTGTTTTGTATGGTATGTTACATGAGTGACAAAAATACAAAAGTTGAGATAAGAGATGACCATGTCATTCCCACAAGGTTTGGGTGTGGGCTAAAGGATGACACACATAGAAATACATGCACCTCATTGGATATTCTTCCATAAATATGGGGATGGTATTTGTACATAACCCATGCCTACTTGTAGTTGTAGGTCCAACATTGTATTATACTATTATACGTTGCAAAAGGTCAAAACTTTATTTGACTTGAATAAGTTTCAAGAAAATGTATAAATTGGCGGGAATATTCAGATCTTGAGTATCTTTTGGCATCAGTCATTAGCCATTTTATAAGAAATAACTTTCGACAACTTTCCTGACCCAGTGAGACACCAATCGAAATGAACACGAGTTGAGACATGAATCTGTGACCTCTTATCTATAAAATCTCTCCAATGAACGTATGAATTTTTCAAAAATTGGTTACCAACGGAGACAAAACCTTTGGTTGACTTGAATAAGTTAAATGAACCTATTTTATCAAGAGTTCATATAAGAAAACGAAATACTTGAAACAGCTAGAGGTGATAAAACCAATGGAATTAGTAATGGATAAAGTAAGCTGCAAATAATCGTTTGGAAATGTATTTTTTTTTTTTTTGTCAATTTTTTTGTGAAACGATAACATATATACTTTAATACATTTTCTAACTTGTAGCTTTGAAACTATAAATCAATAGGTCTTAATGTTATGTACACTGACGGAGACCGAAAAGGGCAAGGTGAGAACGTGCTCCGGCGAAAGAAATTGTAATGTAAAATTTTCAAAATACCTGACTATTTTTGTAATATCCTTTTAACAAACCAATTTATAGTATAGTTTTTAAAAAATTGTCAAAGTTTGTCTTTTCAATCATAACTTTTTGGTAATTTCTGGTTCCACCTCTGAATATGTATGACACTCACTTAGTGAAAATTAGTTCTTGGATTGTGTTTTTTAAGATCGAAACTTCTTCGTTATTCAGAAATAACAAAAGCTTGTTCCTTTTATACGATACAACGTTTCGAATTTTTGCATACAAATAGTCATATAGATTATAGACTAGTTAATTAGTTTTGCCATTGTGTTTCTGCTTGTTGGGCTGAAATAGCCCAATATCTTCAAATAAAAACCACACATTATTGAATCCACCACATCCAACCAATACTTGTGATCCATGGTATTCTTATATCTTGACTTCTTGAGAACAATACAATTGGCCTTCTTTTTCTAGTTTCGACATTTTACTTTTGATCACCTCTTAAAGATAGTGCTTTATTTCATGAATTAATTTTAAACCGAGTCCGCCTAAAATATAATTTCACGTATTATAGCCGAAACAAAATATATATATGGGCCTGTTTTAAGACGCAGCCTTTTTAGAAATTGTAAGTTTTTTACATAAAATAATCTCCTCCAAAACAACTATCTGCTGACACATCAACTTCGTTTTTATTTTAAACAATACCCAAAACGAAAAGATCGATTCACGGTTTTTAAACGCCTATTACCGTTAAAACTTTAAATTACTAATATACCCTCCAAACATTTATTTATAATTATAGATTTATTATTTTACGTCATTTTACATATTATAATTACATTTAATGCCTAATTTACCAAACACCGTTATTAAAAAAGATACAAATTAGAATTACGTTATAAAAATTATAACATACCATATTATACCATTATAAATTAAAGATACAAATTTTACAATTAATTTTCACAAACATACCCATAAACAACTTAGCTTACCGGTTATTAATAACCAAAATTTTGTTCGATTTATGATATCTTACATTCAACTAATTAGTCCGTTTTAAACAAATACTCCGTAACTAGTTGTCATTGACTAGATATCCTAAAGTCCTTCGAAAAAATCTTAAAATTAAATCTCACTAAATATGTACTTGGAATATGGTCAAGTAAAAAAAAAAAAAAAAAAAAACGTAAATGAATGACTAGTCAGTTTGTGTGACAGTTGTGTTATCTCAACATCATATCATTTTTTTTCAAACTGACGCACTTCTGCCAACGGTGGTGTGTCTCTTTCTCTGTCACTACACAAATATACCTCACAAAACACACACACTAAAAAACAAATAGGCCCCATACCACTTCGTCACTTGCTAGTCGCCAAACCGAAAACGCTCCAACCAATACAAGAATAAACATCTATACATCGTGTCACTTGACACACAAGTGACATGCACACATTCGCGCTATGGTGTCACTTTGCCGCGACACGCCGTGGGAGGGTCAGTTAAAACTACTTATTTGATTACTTAGGCGGGCGTTATGGTGCTACTCGACCATTACGCGATGGCCATCCATGGCTCATGAAGACCATGAACGGGGGTGTATTGTTTGTCGCGGCGCGGAGTTGAATGAGTGGTTCGGTGAAGGTCTTCAACTGGGCATGTTATGATATTTGTTGGTGTGTGAGGTATATTGTGGGGTATGTTTGTTTAAATTGACGTATTTTTATGCGTTTAGTTAAATGGTTTATTAATTGATAGGTTAAGTGTAGAGGTGGAAATGAGCCGAGCCGCTCGTGAAAAGCTCGGGATCAGATCGGTAAAAAGCTCGAATGAGCCGAGCCTAAACGAGCTCGAGCCCGAGCTCGAGCCTAAGTTGTAGCTCGTTTATTAATCGAGCTCGAGCTCGAGCTTTACATATGAATCTCGTTTGGGCTCGCGAGCCTAAACGACATTATGATATTTTTAGTATTAAACATATATGCGAGCCGAACTCGGGATTATTAACGAGCTCAAATCGTATAAACAAGCCGATAAACGAGCCGAGCCTATATTAACGAGCTTGATTGAGCTTAAACGAGCTGAACCTATTTAACATACCACGAGCCTATTTAAACGAGCCGAGCCTATATAAACGAGCCTATTTAACTTTTCATGAAAAAATCGCATAAACGAGCCGAGCCCGAGCCTATATAACATACCATGAGCCGAGCTCGAGCTTAAAGTTTAAGGCTCGAACGAGCCGAGCTCGAGCTCGAGCCTTTGTAACTTGAACGAGCCGAGCTCGAGCTCGGCAGCCCTGCCCCCACGGCTCCTACTGCTTCCACCTCTAGTTTGGTGTGATAAAAACCGATGCACTATTACACCTGATTTAGAGGTTCACCTGCATCGATTCCAAACTATCCAAAAAAACAATCGTCTTGAGATTAGTCAGCTCGCAATATTAAGTCGAAAACCGGAGTAAAAAAATATATATATATAAAATGGGGGAAGGGAATGTGCGGCTGTTACATAGGTAAGTTTAGGTGTAGAACCACAAAAGTACATCATTTTAAATAAAAGAAAAGGAGACCAAGAGTGACATCTAGTTTCTCTCGACTTTAACTTCAGTGTGCTCCTTTCAATCTTCAATTCCATTATGGATTCACTTTGATTTTAGTTCTTCTCCTACTTAAATCTCTATTAACACAAGTTAATGTTCTCAATTCTAATACTTTGTTTTCCTGCTATGCCAATATTTGGTTTATTTTATTAAGAATGGTAACAATTTAGCTTATGTTTTTTATACTGGTTTGCAATATTTGAGTGCATTAGATTGAGATTTTCTATGTTGGCAATAGGTAAATGACTACATGAATTCACTAACTAATGTCGAGTGTAGGTGCATACAAAGCGCTCGATGAAATGTCTTAGTGAAACCGAGCACGCACTGATGATATGCATATCAAGTGATTGAAAATCACCTCAAAAGGTTTTCAAGAACAAATATCGTGTTCAAGAATCATATTAGAAGGGTTTTGAAGAACAAGTGTAATATATGTCCGCTCTGCTGTTAAGCACTTAGACGAATCAATCAAAACTCGCGTGCGGTTAGGCGATGATAAGAAAATTCAGATTGAAGGTTGTGCTACCGTCATTATCAATATTGGTGACAAATGCAAGCTAATACTCCTCGCCTTGCTCCCAACCTGATCAGTGTTGGTCAGTTGATCGAATTTGGTCACTCAGTGAAGTTCGATGGTGTACGATGGGTGATCAAAAGAAAGGGGTCGGAAAATTATTTACGGATGATTTTAGCAGAATGAGTTGGGTATAATTTTTGCAATTAAAATCAGAAACCTTTGAAAACTTCAAGGTTATTAGGTAACTTGGGTGAAGAGAAAAGTTAAGCAACTACTCTTTATTGTGATAGCAAGTCCGCGATGTTGTTAGCTAAGAATCCAGTTTTTCATGGTAGAGCCAAACACATAGAGATCAAACACCATTTTATTCGAGAATTGCTTAGCAAAAAGGAGGTTCAGCTGGAAGGCTGCACCACGGACCAACAGGTTGCGTACTTGTTCGCTGTGTATAATTGGCTCGTAGAACTTGGGAAAATGAATAGTAATTTGGCGTTGAGTAGATCGTGATCCAGAAGAGTGGATTGTTTGGAATAAATTTAAGATACAATTTTACCCCGAATGAGGAATTAGTTTAAACCGAGAGATAAGAGACGATGGGCCCGATCATGCAGTGTAGTTGCAAGATAATGGAGATCCCTTCACGCTCATCTAATATAAATGAAAACAAACAGTGCCTGGAAAAATTGCTTACAAAGGGAAATAATACACCTCACTTAACATCGAAAAGATGGGCTGCAGTTGATTCATTAATTTCTTCCGAGAATCATGAAAAAGAAGCGTCTTTTCGTCCATGAAGCAAGCGATTTTATTAGCTCAAGAGATCTTAAACTCATCGAAGTGATATCAACCTCGTTAAAAACCAGAACATGTAAGTGTCATTCTAACCAATTATCATTTTTTCTATAAGAGTCTTTCGCCTATGATATAAAGTCATTTTAGCTAGGGTGAAAGTATTGCATAAAAAGTTATCTGATTATTCTCAGCAAAGAGTCCCAACTTTGTTTTTGTTTATCTTGGTGAATTTTGTTTGATTTCACGTGTAGTTAACTAATGTACACATAAACACTTTTCCGCAGCTTGATGTGTCGATGTCTGACCATAACCAGGGCTCACATCCTCGAAGACAGTGGATGATAAAGGAGATCCACCTGTCCAACCTGTCCAAAAGGATTCACAGTTGTTGGATCATTTGGACCTCTATGCACCGGATACTATGGATCCATTCGTAGGTATATGTTTTCTATATTGTTACCAGTTGTTTACCCTATTTTTGGGTATTAATGTTTCGAGTGAATGCTTCGTGTAGTAGATAACATCATTTTTCTATGCAGACTGTGAAATCCCTAAAGAAAGTACCTTTATTATAAACGAGAAGTTGAATTCTTCCCAAAAAAGCACCTATACTGTAAAAGACAAGATAAATTCTCCTAGAATTTCAGTTTTTGAGAAATGTGTAGCAAAGTCACAGTTAAAAGATGAGATTGTTACCAGCTGTTTACCCTATTTTTGGGTAGAGCCAAACACATAGAGATCAAACACCATTTTATTCGAGAATTGCTTAGCAAAAAGGAAGTTCAGCTGGAAGGCTGCACCACGGACCAACAGGTTGCATACTTGTTCACCAAAAGTCTGATGAGGAAGAAGCACAAATAATTATGTGCAAAGTTGGGTCTGGCCAAATTCGAATGAAGAGGGTGTGTTGAATTAGTCATCCGAATTTGTAGGAGTTTAATAATAGTCGGTTATCATCAAATAAGGAAGAATGTATCCCTTCCGTTATGTTCCTACTTATTTGCTAGTTATCTGTGAGGTTGTAATTCAACAGATCTTTTACTTATTTAATTTCCTTGTTGCCTGTAATGCCTATATATAGGCACACTTTTATTCACTTAATAAAGTACGTATTGCACTCATATTCCTTCTTATATCACTTCAACTGTTGAACCACTGCTGAACCTGGTCTGCTAAACCACAGAAGTAGGACTGCATAATATTTGTTGTTGACCCATTTACATTTTACCCATTTATAGTCATTCAACAGTTAGGTTTTTAGGTAATGTGAATCAGTTAGTCTCATCCCGTCAACTTAAAATAAATAAATAAATAAATAAAAAACTTCACCATAACTTAAAGGGGTGCTTGGCAAGATATATGTACAAGTTTCATTGACCACTTAAATGGGTGTTTGGCAAACTGTAACAAAAATAGCTTCACCATAACTTAAAGGGGTGTTTGGCAAACTGTAACAAAAACTGAATATAAGAAAAAATAAGACCACACCAACTATGTGGACCATCACAGAATACCACAAAATGAAACTGATGCTGAAACTTGCGCAATTAGAAACTGATGTTGATGCACACACTTCATAAAATGAAACTGCTGCTAAGAACTGATGATGCTGCACACACTGAATATGTTCATGTCTTGACTTCACACTATAGTACCAAATACCAAT
Source organism: Chrysanthemum lavandulifolium (assembly GCA_022545495.1). NCBI lineage: Eukaryota > Viridiplantae > Streptophyta > Magnoliopsida > Asterales > Asteraceae > Chrysanthemum > Chrysanthemum lavandulifolium. The sequence goes on from CM040241.1 coordinate 13,166,559, forward strand.
TTTGACCCGTTGCACCCTCTCGACTAAACAGTTAATCTCAAGTTAGTCTCATGTGCGACTAAATAGCTAATCTAATCCAGTCAACTTTAAAAAATACAGTAAATAACTAAATAAATAAATAAATAAAAAGCCTAATTTTGACCCGTTGACCCATCTTGCTTCTGTGACAGCAACATTTTTTAAGGCAAAATGGTCATTTTCGATAAATTTTAAACCACAGTATTTCAAAAAAGGCGAAAATAACTAAACAAAAGAACAACATACTAGTCATTATAAAAGTGGCAAGATCAATACTATTTCATTACATAGAAAAGAAGACATCCAATTACCGCTATTCAAAAATACGCACTCCATACGTAAATACACAACATATTAACTGTTTTGACCGATCACAATAGCATAGCAAGATGTCTTCTTTCTCTTTAACCACGGGTATAATTCCACCAAAAGTACAACACATCAACATTATATCTTCTTTTTCTTCACCCCATGAGTAGTATTTGCCAAAAGAGCACTACAATGGTCATTTTTTTCCTTGCAAATCGTCAATCTACAAATACATATGTAAATTAGAACTTAAAATAAATGTTACATATGCAAAGATAAATTTTTACCAAGAATACCTTCTTTTTTGGACACCCCGTGATGTTGTGACCCAATCCATGACAATACGAACAAGTCTTCTTTTTATTCCCTTGTAGTTCTATGGGAGGTTTGATTCTTGTTGCAAATTTTGGTCGTCCTTTTCTCCTAGGAAGAACAACAGGATCCCGAATAGATATTTGAGGCATCTTATCTACTTTAGAAACCCCAACAGAATTATCCTCATAAACATTCTCAGGCTCTTTTTCCTTTTTCCGACTCATTTGGTCTTCTAAGAATTTCACCAACATAGTGTTTAGCCTCGTTATTTCGTAAGGCGGCCCTTTGCTTGTTCGATCGCTTGGTCGAGTTAATGCACACACCATAAAGTTAAGGCACTAACTGTTGGAAATTTGGTTTTGCAAATGAGTTTTTGCAAATTTTGGACACTATTTAATATATGATATATGTTATATATATTTATGTTTCTTAGTAGCTTTATGCTCTCCTCGACGAGAGCTTCGAACGAGCTAAAGTATGTCCAAATGGAGTTGAAATGAATGAGATATCGTGTCTCAAAGTGAGGCACTGAAACATAAAACTTGGAAAATGGAGAATCCCACATCGCCCAAAACAAGAAGTGGAGGCTTGTTTATAAGGAAATTATAGTTTTGGCTATCAAATTCCTTTAGGTTGGTTATGCTCCCACTCCTACGTGCCAAGCAGGGTGCGTAAATGGGATTTCGGTCAAATGGGTTCAAGCTTCGAACTCACGCGACCATGGACACGAATGCACTCAAGCCTCGCATGCATGCAGATCTTTTGCTGATTCGTGTTTCATTTTTCCGATTTTCAGAATCTATTTAAGGAATAGATTTAAAACTTGTTAACATTGCTACAGATTCGTGTTTCATTTTTCCAGAATTTTCAGAATCTATTTAAGGAATAGATTTAAAACTTGTTAACAGAGTTTACGAAAATATTTTGTGTAAATAAAAGATATGCATATTACGGTTTTAATTTAATGATTTGTATATCGTGTTATTTTTTAGCAATATAATCGCCTTGGTGACCAAGGCATTGTTACGCTATAAAATAAACCATTCCTCATTCGCTTTGATATAGAAAACGAACTCCACTTCGCTAGCTCCAAGAATTGCTCGATCGAAGCACATAAGTTTTCAAATAATTTTCGTGCAAGTTGTCATGTCCGATCAGTGCAACAAGATTGAACGTTGTACCGGGAAACAGACGGCTTAATCTTTTAAGGGAATCGTTAAACACGAGCCTCGCTCATGACCGCTTATTGCTTTCGCTTATATTTATCTTTATAGAGTCTCATCTTCGCTTCTACCCAATTCGTCTCATTGCTTATATTTTCTGTTAATTAATTTATTATTATAATCTGTTTTCATTAATTAAAGTGTACACCGTTTCCCACAGTCTTAAAACAGATTCGGTTTAACCGAATTTATTACACTTTGTTAAGAAATCGGATTAATTATTACTGAATTTTTATAACTGTTTCTGTCGAAACCTTGTTGAGTTTCTTTGGATATCAGTTTCTTTTAAACAGTTTTAACATACAGATTTGGATTAACAGATCTATAACGCTTTTTAAGCGCTTTATTATCATTTTAAGGAAACCAAGATAGAGTTTCTATTAATCGATTATTCGATCCATCAAAACCAAGCTAGAGTTTTGTTGAATCGATCCGCACAAGTAGATACCATTTAAAACAGCTTTGTTTAACTGTTTGTGTTTGATTTTCGTGATGACAAACACGACTACCCTCCCGCGACTACTCTTGCGAACGCACGGTGCGTGCGCCACCAACACAGCTGCTAATCATGCCGAGAAACCGAGAAATTCAATGGGCGTAATTTCAAGAGGTGGCAATGTAAGATGTTTTTCTATCTCACTACTTTGAACCTTGCGCGGTTCTTAAAAGAGAATCCACCTAACGCGGAACCTCCCGCAGAAGGTCAATCCTCTAATCAACAGTCGCTCAAGCCTTGAAGCATGGAAACATTCGATTTTTGTGTCACAACTATGTTCGAATGGTTTGGTTGATTCTTTGTACAATGTATCGCAAGACCAAGACCGCCAAAGAATTATGGGAGTCATTGGAACGCAAGTACAAACCGAGGATGCCGGTACAAAGAAGTTCGTGGTAGCTCGTTTTTGGATTACAAGATGGATGATTCAAAGAATGTGATGAGTCGTTCAAGATCCGCAGTGTTTTGCTACACGACATTCATGTCGAGGGAATGACTTTGAGTGAAACTTTTCAAGTTGTCGCTATTATTGAAAAGTTACCCAAGCGGGTAGAATTCAAGAACCACCAAGCATAAGCGAAAGGAGATGAGTGTCAAGACTTGGTTGTTCGTCTCGTATTGAACAGACAACAAGTCGGCTCTAAAAACACGATACCGATTCGCAAAGGCAAATATGGTTGAGCATGTTTCGTCATCTTCAAAGTCCAATGTCAAAGCTAAAGGCAAAGGAAAAGGAAAGAATGACAAGAAGGGCAAAGGGAAGTCCGATTACCTTGCTCCTAAAGTCGCAATTGTGAAACGAAGTTCCAAGGGTGTGTTTCAATTGTGACCAGCCAGTCACCGTGTCGCTAATCGTAAGATGTCAAGCGGGTGACTCCACGCCAGTTAATATGGTGAATGAAGATGTGGACATGATTGCTATGGTATCCGATGTCATTTCCATGATCTCGAAGTTAACCGGTAGGTTCCAACAACAGGAATGGTGGGTGGATACCGGGCTACCCGTCGTGCGCAGGCCGATAAGAGTATGTTTCACTCTTTCGTAGCGGTTGATAGTGGAGAGGTTCGTATACGGGCAACTCGCAATCACCGAAATCAGGTGAAGGAGATGTAATCTTGAAGATGACATCCGAGAAAGAGCTCAAGTTGACTAATGTCTTGTATGTTCCAGATTCGCAAGAATCTTGTGTCCGTCAAGTTGAACAAGTTTGGTTTTCGCCTTGTTTTTGAGTCTCGATAAGTTTGTTCTTTCTAAGAATCAAGTGTATGTTGGTAGGGATATGCCCGAATGGTATGTTTAAACTCAATGTAATGGTTGTTAAGAATGCTATCAATAAAATGAATTCTTCGCTACTTGATCGAGTCTTCAAATATGTGGTACGGTCGTCTTCGACATGTAAATTTTAATTCAATGCGCCGCTTGATTAAATTTAATTGCATACCTAATTTCCATATCGACTCAAAATATAAATGTGAAACTTGTGTGAAGCCAAACTTACAAGAGCATCTTTCAAATCGGTTGAACGAAAAACCGAACCACTTGATATGATACATTAATCGACATATGTGATTTGAAATCACTACCCACAAAAGGTGGCAATAAGTACTTTATCACGCTTATTGATGATTGTACAAAGTATTGCTATGTTTACTTACCGAAAAGTAAGGATGAAGCTATAGACAAGTTTGTTCTATACAAAACGAAGTTGAGAATCAACTTAGTAAGAAAATCAAGGTGGTCCAAGTGATAGAGAGTGAATATGTGTCTCCATTTGTCGAACGTGCAAAACATGGAATTAGACACGAGTTCACCGCCCCTATTCACCTCAAAGCAGAACGGTATTGCCGAAAGGAAGAACCGCACTTGAAAGAAATGGTTAATGCCATGTTGATAAGTTCGGTCTAAGCCGTGACACGTGGGGAAGCCATTCTAACGGCTACTTATCTTTTAAATAAGATACCTCGTAAGGAAAAAGAAGAGACCCTTATGAATTATGGATGGGAAGAAAGCCATCATATCAAGATTACGAAAAGGGGGTGTCTAGCAAAGGTAGCTATATCGACCCCAAGGCCCAAAAGATTGGACCTAAATATGGATTGTATATTCATCGGATATGCTAAGAATAGCAGGCTTATCGGTTCATTGTACATGATTCGAAAAATCCAGATATACAAAAGGGTACATTAATGGAATAAAGGAATGCTTCATTCTTTGAAACTATATTTCCTTGTTTAACGAAGGAAACTGGAAGTTCATCTAGAATAGATGAAGAAGTTGTCCAAGATAAGAGACAACGAGATGATAATAATCTCCAAGATGAGAGACAAGATCAAACTGAGGAAGAAGAGGTTGAACCTAGAAGAAGCAAAATAAGAACCGAGAAATCGCTTGGACCCGATTTTGTTTCTTTTATGGTTGAAAATGAACCTACTTCATATCGAGAAGCTGTTACTTCCTCGTAAGGGCCTCAATGGAAAGAAGCCATTAAAAGTGAAATAGATTCTATTTTACAAAATCATACTGGGAGCTCGTGGATTTACCTCCGGTTGTAAACCACTAGGTTATAAATGGATCTTCAAGAAGAAGATGAAAGCCGATGGCACCATTGACAAGTACAAAGCAAGATTAGTAATCAAAGGATTTAGACAACGAGAAGGTCTTGATTACTTTGATACATATTCACTCGTTACGCGAATAACATCGATTAGATGATACTTGCTATTGCCGCTTTAAGAAATTTGGAAGTTCACCAAATGGATGCGAAACGGCATTTCTAAACGGAGATTTGAAGAAGAAATCTACATGAATCAACCCGAGGGTTTCATGGCTCCCGGAAGAGAACAAAGTTTGTGAGGCTTGTTAAGTCATTATATGGCTTAAAGCAAGCTCCCAAACAATGGCATCAAAATTTGACCACGCCATGCTAGAGAGTGGTTTCAAAATTAATGAATGCGACAAATGTGTTTATGTCAAAGACACAAATAGTGGATATGTAATCTTGTGTTTATATGTTGATGATATGCTTATCGCTGGCGAGAACGACAAGATGATCAAATCTACTAAAGACATGTTGAAATCAAAGTTCGACATGAAGGATATGGGTTTGGGCGATGTGATCCTTGGAATAAAGATCATACGAACTCGTAATGGACTTGTGTTAAGTCAGCACATTATGTGGACAAAATTTTAATACTCATAATGCGGGGATTCCGCCTAGCTAGAACTCCAATTGACACCAAGAAGCATCTATCTAAAAATAGAGGCTTAGGTGTTGCCCAATTGAGTATTCGAGAATTATTGGCATGTTAATGTACTTAATGACAGTGTATTCGACCGACTTAGCATATGTCGTTAGAGGCTAAGTAGGTATACTAGTAACCCAAGCTATGCACATTGGGCGCTATGACTGTGGTACTTCACTATTTGAGATACAACGCGATTATGGATCAGATATGATCGATATCCACCGTTATCGAAGGATACAAATGATGCAAATCGATATCCGACATAAAGGATTCTAGATCGACTAGTGGATATGTGTTTACACCAGAGGGCGCTATATCTTGAAGTCTTCCAAGCAAATGTTATAGCTAAGTCCACGATGGAATCGTAATTTATCGCTAGATAAATGCGGACAAGAGCGGAATGGCTACGCCAATTCAGAGGATATACCAAGCGGCCTAAACCGTAACGCCATTAGTATACATTGTGATAGTCAATCGGCAATTGGCGTAGCTCATAGCATAATGTATAATGGAAAGTCCGACATATCCGTCGTCGACATAATTCGATACGACAACTACTCTCAACAGAGTTATCTCAATTGACTATGTGAAGTCAAAGGATAACATCGCGGATCCGCTACGAAAGGCTTAAGCAGAGAGTTAGTAAGTAAGTCTTCTAGAGGAATGGGACTAAAGCCCTCAAGGAATGAGTTTCTATGAAGGAAAACCTAACCCATTGACGGAGATCCCAAGATCCGGGTTCAATAGACAACCTAATCATAGAAATGCTGGGAAGTCACGCAACGCGGGGAGTTACCAATTATTGTAACTTTCCTAGTCCATTCCTATAACAAATGTGACTTGTCGAGAGGTTAAACATATGGCTTTAATGATTCGTGATGAAATCATAAAGCATAATGATTCAAGATGAAATCACAAAACATATGTTTTAATGATTCAAGATGAAATCACCCATGTGAGAGAAGTGGGGTCGCTCAAGGGAAATGGGGCGCAATTCCTAAGAGCTCTTGCAGAACCAAAGCTAGTGTTCATGACCATAACGAACACGACTACGAGGACTTGACATTGTCGTGAGAGTCTTGTGTGAAGTGTAATGTCGCTCACGAAATGGATGATGAGTTCAAGGACATCGCGTCTACTCGTGATCTAGGAGACTAAGTACATCTCACAAGGGAAGGTTCAAAGGGTTACACCTACCTATCCTATGCAAGACTTAACCGCAGAATTTCACGAAACTTTCGTGTGTTTTCGACCGATCTCCATTCATGGGGATTGTTGAAATTTGGTTTTGCAAATGAGTTTTGCAAATTTTGGACACTATTTAATATATGATATATGTTATATATATTTATGTTTCTTAGTAGCTTTATGCTCTCCTCGACGAGAGCTTCAAGAACGAGCTAAAGTATGTCCAAATGGAGTTGAAATGAATGAGATATCGTGTCTCAAAGAGGCACTCAAACATAAAACTTGGAAAATGGAGAATCCCACATCGCCCAAAACAAGAAGTTGAGGCTTGTTTATAAGGAAATTATAGTTTTGGCTATCAAATTCCTTTAGGTTGGTTATGTTCCCACTCCTACGCACACTGGGGGTGAAAAATGGATTTCGGTCAAATGGGTTCAAGCTTCAACTCATGCGAGCCCGCTGACCGCGGACACGAATGCATTCAAGCCTCGCATGCGCGTATCTTTTGCTACTGATTCATGTTTCATTTTTCCAGAATTTTCTGTAAATCTATTTAAGGAATAGATTTAAAACTTGTTAACAGAGTTTACAGAAAATATTTTGTGTAAATAAAAGATATGCATATTACGGTTTTAATTTAACATATTTGCATATCGTGTTATTTTTTTAGCAATATACTGTCTTGGTGACCATGGCATTGTTACGCTATAAAATAAACCATTCCTCATTCAGTTTTGATATAGGAAAAACGTAACTCCACTTCAGTTAGCCCAAGAATTGCTCGATCGAAGCACATAAGTTTTCGGTAATTTTCGTGCAAGTTGTCATGTCCGACGTATGCAACAAGATTGAACGTTGTACCCGGGAAACATGACGGCGAACTGCTTTTAAGGAATCGTGTTAAACACGAGCCTCGCTCACGACTGCCATCGCTTTCGCTTATATTTATCTTTATAGAGTCTGCTTCTCGCTTCTACCCAATTTCGCTCACTGCTTATATTTTCGTTAATTAATTTATTATTATAATCTGTTTTCATTAATTAAAGTGTACACCGTTTCCCACACTAACTTCGCTTTCATTATTTATTTCTTTGATTCCGATACTATCATTACCAACCTTGTACCTGGAATCAAGTGTCCACCTAGGTAAAATGTATTGATCAGGAAGGGTTTCAACATGCTTCTTTTTCATCACATATAGGATATGCTTGCATAATAACCCATATGTTTCAAACATAGCGCAAGAACATGTGACATCCACTTTATTCAGTAAATTAAACTTGACAGTCCTCCAATATTTTTTCTCAACGTTCAATTGCCCGACACTATAAGTGACCTGTTCTAGACTCTTGTTTAAAGTGACGTGAGTTAGATTGTTGGTTGCTTCTTTCCATTCCTTTTCGATTTTTTCAAAAATATTTCTAGTATAACATTTACCTACAAAATCAAGGTACAGGAAACACAATGAATAATTGAAAAAAGGGTGAATAACATAAACGCAATGAATATGAACAAGTTACCGCTTTGCTTCTATCGATGCATCGACGAAAGAACCGCCTCGAGTTCATAGTCTTAAAGTCTTCATCTTCTTCTCGCTGGCTCTTCGAGAGTTGACAACTTTATCAAATTGAATTACAAATTGCTCAACATGGTGTTAGAATTAACAAATCCATCAAAAAGGAATGAATACTCACATCATCCGCTTGTTGTCATCCCAAAGAAACCCATCTTTCAAGAAAGACCAAACCCAATATTTACTTTGGTCATACATATCCATCATCCAATTACTACTTTCGAGGTTATACTTATCACGATAACTTCCCACTGGTTTCAAATTCTTCTATCGTGTCACTTTTACCCATTTTTATAAGATTCATTGAAATCACCGAACGGGCTTTAAATGGTCAAGATGTTCTAGTTGGTGTTTCTTAATGTGCCATGAACAATAACGATGTCGAGTGTTTGGAAAAATTTATGGATTGCATTGCAAATTGCTTTATCCCGATCCGTTATTATTGAAGTTGGATATTTGTCAAACATGCACACTAAGAATTGCTCAAACAACCATTCAAAAGTTTCTTCCTTTTCATTTTCTAGCAATGCAAAGACCAATGAGTATAGACCGACCATGATGATTCACCCCAACAAATGGCTAAATGGAAACTTAAATTTGTTGGTCAACACGTAACATCAAACACAAGAACATCCCCAAATTTAATATAGGCATCACGTGATCTTCCATCACCCCAAAATATATTTCTAGAGACCCATCACTATTCAAATCGATCTTAAAATATTGGTTAATATCTATTGATGCCTTATCTTGAAAATGTTTAATAAGTCCATAAAACTCCTTACCTTTGTATTCTTTTCGTTGCTCGGATAAAATATCAGAACATTGTTTTGAGGTAACATCAGCGACATATGGAGGTTTCATTGCATTTACAGCTTTTTTGACATGACATGGTCTCATCCCGGATCGACCAAGTTCCAACATAAGAGATTTGCAGGCCATAGAACGATGAAATTTCCCGTGAGAACGATGTTTCATTACTTTCGTAGGTGTTGTGCTCAAATCATGATTGTGTGTATCATCAAAAAATCCACACACCATCTCCCATATTTTGTTATTGTAATTCAAGTCGTGCTTGACAACCGGTCCTTACATCTCGCGACGCTTCTTAGTATCCACACTTGTACCATCATCCTTCACACTTTTGAAACCTTCTTTGTTGCATACGTACCACTAGGGGTGAGCAGGAACCGCACCACAATCCGCAAACCGCAAAAAAACCGCACCACAAAAACCGATCCGCAACAAAAACCGGCGGTGCGGTTCTTGAAAATAGAAAAACCTCATTTTGCGGTGCGGGCTGGATTTTCACTGAAAAACCGCACCAAAATAACCGCACCGCACCACTCCATCATATTCAAATATATTTTTTATATTTTCTACAATAATACACTCTAATTAATAATTTTTTTTTTGTAATAAAAAGTTTTTTTTATACTTTTATAATAAATTATTTCAAACACATTTTAATGGTTAATTATTATTTGAGTTTTTAGGTAATATAAATTTATTTTTCTTTCAATTTATCATCGAAGTTTATAAAATTCTTCATCTCATTCAACTTTTACTATTGTGTAGATTTATAATTTCATACTAATACATAACATTTTGTATATGTTTCAACACATCATGTAACATTATAATATATTTAGTTTATAATAAATATATATCAAAATTATTATTTGAAAAAAAAAAAAAAAAAAAAAAAAAAAACTTTGACCCAAAACCCAAAAGCCCACAAACCAAACCGAAACCCAAAACCAAAACCGCAAAACCGCGGATGTGGATTCTCATTTTAAAATCTGCATCATGGACGCGGTTAGTTTTAAAACCGCACCAACCCGCACCACGCCACCCTACGTACCACTTTCTATAAATCTCATTAGTCATCTTGTTTTTATAATCCCAATGCTTACGTATACCAAATCCATGTGTAAAGGCATATTGATTATAATATGTATAAGCCTCATCAGGCGTATCAAACGCTTTCCCAATAATATTTCCATCAATTGGTCCCTCTTCATCCCATCTTTGACTTACATCTTCATCCCATCTTTGACTTACATCAACATCATATGGTCTGTCACTTTCGTTATCTTGTTCCACATTGCTGATCAAATAACCATTTACATCGATATCATCAATTGACAGAGCATTAGTGGGTTCATTTCCTGATGGATTATCTTGTACCATTTTGCTACTAATAAAAGTCTCTATTAGCATAAAATTTCACGATAGATGTATATCATAGAAAACAAATAACAACATATGTTTTATATCACGAAGGAGATTACAAGCAATTGTTGGTATAAATTATATGAAGTTCTAATAACAATATTAGAGATGAGATGTGTACCTGAATCATGCGATCAAATAACGAAAGTGTTGAGAGCGAATTGGGGTTTTAATTGTGATTTTAGAGAGCATATAAAGAGGTATCTTGATGTTGGAGATGAGTGGAACAACATATAAAAAAGATTAGTCAGCTCGCAGTATCGAGTCGAAAATCGAAATAAAAAAATATATGTATATAAAATTTAAAGAAAGTACAAGATTCCCTCCCCCTTTTCATCACACAGATAAAATAAAAAAGAAATTCGACTTTCCACGTCACATTTCTTCTCCATTTCCACTCTTTTTGTCCTTTTCCCCTCTCCACTAATCAAACACATCTCCCTCATTAATCATTTTCTCACACATTTTCAGTTTTTCACACACACTAAAAACACACACACACTCTAACTGTGTGTGTAACAAACTAACTAACAATGGCTGACAAATCAACCGTCGTCCTCCGCCGCGAAGTGACGTCATCTTCCGCATCAGCTGACGTCGTCACGAAACCGTCTGTACCTGTTACTGCTTCTACTAAAGGTAGTTAGTACTTAAATCACGTCATCATGTTTTTGATCTTCACCTATGCTAACACGTGCTTGTTTTAGCTCTTATTTGTGTATATATCTGATTTAATTAGGTTTTATTACTTGTGTTAGTTGTGATCTTCAGTTTTTGTTATGTGATTGTAGTCGTTAGGTTTTAAATTAGGCTAACACGTGCTAGTCACGTGCTTGATTTTAACTTTTTTTTTAGTATTAGTTGTAGAGCAATTTGTTATGTGATCGTAGATGTTAGGTTTTAGTTTCTGTTAGCGTGTTGATCACGTGCTTATGAATTCAAATCGATATGCAGATTCTCGTAATTAACTGATTAATGCTAAAATTTGTGGTGCAATTTGATATGTGGTCGAGAGGTTAGGTTTTAGTTTTGATAGCGTGCTAGTCACGTGCTTGTTTTAACTGATAGTGTAAATATATGTGTTTATAATGCGTGTTTTGTTAGTGTTAGTAATGATCTTCAATTTGTTGATGATTTAAGTTGTTAGGTTATAGTTTGTGCTATCGCGTGATAATCATGTGCTTATGAATTCAAACGGATATGCAGATGCTCGTAATTAACTGATTAATGTGAAAATTAATGCTAAAATTTGTAGTGCAATTTGATATGTTATCGTAGATGTTAGGTTTTAGTTTTTGATAGCGCGTGCTAGTCATTAGTGTTTGTTGTGATCTTCTATTTGCTGATAATAACTAGCTGCTATAGCTTCTGCTAAATGTTGTTACTGAATCTGCTTGTTTATTTTTAGTGACATCATGTTTTGTTAGTTTTAGCCGTGATACTTCAATTTTTAGAGCAATTTGTTATATGATCGTAGTTGTTAGGTATTAGTTTATGCTAACACGTGCTAGTCACGTGCTTGTTTTAACTCTTGTTGTGTATATATTTGATCTAATTTTTTTATTAATCATGTTTTGTTAGTGTTAGTTGTAGAGCAATTTGTTAGGTTGTAGTATGTGATAGCACGCGTTAGTCACGTGCTTATTTTAACAGTTATCGTTACTTGTGTTTTGTGAGTGTTCGCTGTTATCTTCAATTTGTTGATGATAAGTAGTTGTTAGGTTTTACGGTTTTAGTATATGCTAACATGTGATAATAACGTGCTTGTAGATATCATACAGAAATGATGATGCTATTAAATGATTCATGTGTTAATTAGATGCATACTTTTCAGGTTAAGCTAAACAGCGTTTACTGATTAATGTGAAAATTTATGCTGAAGTGTGTTAATCAGATGCTTATAAATACATAGGTTTCAGGTTTTAGTTTTGCACTATCATGTGCTTAAATAAGTGTTTGTGTAATTATTTGACTTTACTTGATTTTATTACTCGTGTTTTGCTAGTGTAAGTTGTGATCTTTTATTTTATTTTTGTTGATAACTAGTTGTTAGGTTTCAGTTAATGCTAATACGTGATAATCATGTGCTTATTGATTCATAGCTTCATACAGAGATGCGCATTGATGCTATTAACCAATTAATGTGAAAATTTATGCGAAAGCTTGTTAATCAGATGCTTATAAATAGATAGCTTTCAAGTTATGCCAAAACTTGTTAATCACGTGCTTATCTAGTTATAGATTCATAGAGATTCACATTCAAGTTATTAACTAATTAATGCTAAAAGTGTTAATCAGATGCTTATCGATTCACAGGTTTCAATTTATGACATTAAATTGCTGATGAGGAGTAAGTGAAACTAAAGTGATCAAAGTTTGATTTGTCAATATGTGATCAAAGATATAGGTATTACGTGATGCTTAAACTTGTTAATCACACGATTATAGATTCATGCTCATGTTGTTATTTTAGTCATGATCTTCGAATTTTATTATGATTTGTTGATGTGAAGTAGGTGAAACTGAATTTTATGTGATGATGTGATCGTAGTTGTTAGCTTGCTAGCTTCTTTAAGTATGCTAAACTTAATCACATGCTACCTCTGCTGTAAAGGTACTTACCGAATACTCCTATAACTAAACAATTTGAAAATCTTAATTTGATTTGATTACGCTTGTATGTTAAATTGTTAATTTTAGTCATGATTTTTGAAAATTGATGTGATTTGGTGGTGAATGTAGGTGAAAGTGGTATTAACTTGATATGTTATTTTAGTTGTTCGGTTTTAACTTAGTCATGTGCTTATTGAAGTATTGTTTTGATTCTAGTGCTCGTGTTTTGTTAGTGTTAGTTGTGATATTCCATTTGTTGATGATAAGTTGTTAGGTTTTAGTTTAACATGTGATAATAACGTGCTTATGAACTCATACAGATTACAGAGACCATGATGTCATTAACTAATACATAGGTTTTAGGTTATGCCAAAACGTGTTAATCACGTGCTTCTAGAGTTATAGATTCATACAGGGATGCTCATTTATGTTATAAACTGATTAATGGGAAAATTTCTGTCAAGTGTGTCAAAACGTGTGAATCACTGCTTATAAGTTATTAAATAGATGTTCATGCTATTTAATAATTAATGTGAAAGTTTGATTACTGATTTTGTTAATTTAGGTCATGTTGTTCGATTTGTTGCTGATGAGTAGGTAAAAGTGATAACAGTTTGATTTGTGAATATGTGATCGTAGTTGTCAAATTTTAGTTCATGCTAAAACTTGTTGATCACGCAATTATAGATTCATTCATAGATGTTCATGCTACCGCCCCTGCTAAAGTGAACTTAATTATATAATGTAAAATTTTGATTTGACTACTCCTGTTTGTTAATTTTAGTCACGTTTGTCGAATTTATTTTGATTTATTGATGTGAGGTATGGTTTTTGTGAAATATGATAAAGCTAGTCACATGATTAACGATTCATGCATAGATGGTCATGCTATCTTCGCTGTATAGGTACTTACTGAATTTAACTGAACATTGTTAACTTTAGTCAGGATCTTCGAAATTTGATGTGATTTAATGGTGAAAGTAGGTGAAGTGGTAACAGTTTGATATGTTATTGTAGTTGTTAGGTTCTAACTTATGCTTATAGAATCATAATTGGATGTTGATGATAACTTTGGTTACAGTTTGGCAGATTGTGATTGATTTTAGAATTGACATAACAGAATCAAACAAAAAAGGAAAAAAAAAAAAAAAAAAAAAGAAAGAAAAGAAGCTGACTGTGCATAGTACATGCTATCCTAATTTATGGGAGACTATCCTTATCCTACAAGGGAACAGGGGTCCTATTAGCCCTACACATTTTGTTGACCACATGGCATGCACAAAATATGGCCTAGAATAAATTTGAGTGTCCTTGTGTGTATTTCTAAGGATGTGGAATATGGTATGCTCTATATGATCTTTTGCTATCATCACATCATACCACCAAACCAATAATTCAATTATAGATAAATTATAACATCACCTATGGTTTTGAATTAGTAATAAAATACCTTATACTCCTGGAGTTAGTCATACAGTTTTAGTAATAACAATGCAGTTGAATTGTGATTAAAAAAATGGGATTTGAGGTTTTGAATTAGACTTGATGCTCATTTAATATAAATTTGATAATGGAGTTGGTGTAAGCATGTCCTTTTTGTGTGACATAATCAATGATTAATTTAGTCTTAGGTGCCATGGACACTGCATAGTGCGTTATGAAAGTATTATTTATAATATTGACTGAAACTTTTTCCTTCAGGAACTGGGCCCACGAATATGGTTAAGGCACAGACTCGCCATCCGATGGATCCTCTTGCTGCTGCTGAAATCTCCATAGCCGTTGCAACAGTTAGAGCTGCTGGAGCGACTCCAGAGGTTAACGATTGCCTCACATTTATAACTGTTAATCTTATAAAAATCTGTATATGGAACATAACAAAGAATCTGAACGCATTTTATAGGTAAGAGATAGCATGCGATTTATAGAGGTAGTCCTTGTGGAACCAGACAAGAATGTAGTTGCCTTAGCAGATGCATATTTTTTCCCACCTTTTCAACCGTCACTGTTGCCAAGGACCAAGGGAGGACCCATAATCCCGACAAAACTTCCACCTCGACAAGCTAGGCTTATTGTTTACAACAAGAAATCAAATGAAACGAGTATATGGATAGTCGAGTTATCGGAAGTTCATGCTCTAACTCGAGGTGGCCATCATAGAGGCAAAGTTATTTCATCTAAAGTAGTGCCTGATGTGCAACCTCCTATGGTATGCAACCTTTTCCTAGTCATTGTTTTTACCTTTAACGTCCATTCATTGATCCATAAGCATTTCTATGTTCAACTAAGCACATAATTTTGCTGATTGATGCGTGATTTCATGACTATCACATTACTTGTTATAATTCTCTTAATCATTATTTTACTTTCTGTTCTGTTCCTTTTTCTTAATACTAGGATGCTGTGGAGTATGCTGAATGTGAAGCCATTGTAAAGGAATACCCTCCATTCCGAGAGGCCATGAAGAGGAGGGGTATTGATGATTTGGATCTTGTGATGGTAGATCCATGGTAAGTTCTTTTATGATTATTTAGCTTATTCAGTTTGCTGGTATTATTGGATGCTGAAGTGTACGATGATCTTTTTGTTATACTCCAGGTGTGTTGGTTACCATAGTGAGGCTGATGCTCCTAATCGGAGACTGGCTAAACCGCCATATTCTGTCGCACAGAAAGTGACTGTCCAATGGAGAATGGTTATGCTCGTCCGGTAGAAGGAATTGATGTGTTAGTTGACATGCAAAATATGGTGGTTATCGAGTTCAAAGACCGCAAACTTGTTCCTCTACCACCAGCGGACCCATTGAGAAATTATACTGCTGGTGAAACTAGGGAGGCGTTGATCAAGCGATGTGAAACCGCTAAACATCGCTCAACCTGATGGTCCTAGTTTTCGTGTTAATGGTCATTTTGTTCAGTGGCAGAAGGTCTGTGCTGTTATTACTGTCCTCTTTTCTATCTACAAGTTTCAGTTAGGTTTACACGACTGGTAGGATTAAAATTTTCTTTTGTTAATTTGTTTCAGTGGAATTTCCGTATTGGCTTCACTCCTAGGGAGGGTTTGGTCATATATTCTGTTGCATATGTTGACGGAAACCGAGGTCGGAGGCCTGTAGCCCACAGATTAAGTTTCGTAGAAATGGTGGTTCCTTATGGTGACCCCAATGACCCTCATTACAGGAAGAATGCATTTGATGCAGGGGAAGATGGACTTGGTAAAAATGCTCATTCTCTTAAAAAAGTAAGCCTTTCAGTCGCATAATATATCTAATGTAACCTCGTAAGTCAAACATATACTTTTCTTTACAACATGTTTATATTCATGTTCAGGGTTGTGATTGTCTGGGTTACATCAAATATTTTGACGCACACTTAACCAATTTCACTGGGGGTGTTGAAACAATTGAAGATTGTATTTGCTTGCATGAAGAGGATCATGGAATTTTGTGGAAGCATCAGGACTGGAGAACTGGTTTAGCTGAAGTTCGACGGTCAAGAAGGCTAGTAGTGTCTTTTATATGTACTGTGGCCAATTATGAATATGGGTTTTACTGGTATTTTATCAGGCAAGTTACAGACCATGCTAATATTTTTAGTTATCAATATGAGGATCGTTGTGATTAAACAATAGGATATCTTCTTACAGGATGGAAAAATAGAAGCTGAGGTGAAGTTAACTGGGATATTAAGCTTAGGAGCTCTTCAACCCGGTGAAGTTAGAAAATATGGGACTATGATTGCTCCTGGACTCTACGCTCCTGTTCATCAACACTTTTTTGTTGCTCGTATGGATATGTCTGTTGACTGTAAGCCTGGTGAATCCCACAATCAGGTTTGGCATTCTCAATCTATGTAATATACTCGAGAATTCCTATTGTAGAAATCAAAGGCTTGAACTTTGAGCTACTCTCTGCTTGCTACATTATTTTGAGCATTTAGTTGATATTAGAGGTGGTAATATCGTAGGTTGGTTAATGGGTCATAGCTGGTTTGGGTTGAAATACATCCTTTGTTAGCATGTTCAATACGAGGCGGTCTGATGTGATCAACCACCAAACACTTTATAAACCTTATTATTAATAGTTAATTCATTCATTGTAACAAAAAAAGTATTGGTAAGATATTAAATAAACCGAAAAACTAGTGAGAGGGTTGTATACATTGTAATTAGATTTTGGTCAACTCTCAACCCTTTGATATAACACACAACCCATATCGAACCAATTCTGAGTAAATGGGTCAAATTGGCATCTAGGCTTAGCACTTTTCTTGTACTACTTCCATTTTGCTTATCTTGATGTTTGATATTTATCATTTTACGCCTGTACCTTAAAGAATACATTTTTAACATGTCATGAGCGTGTTTTCTTACACATATACTGCTTTAATTTACAGGTAGTTGAGTTGGATGTTAAAGTCAAGAACCGGGAGATGCAAATGTGCACAACAACGCCTTTTATGCTGAAGAGACACTGTTAAAATCGGAACTTGAAGCAATTCGTGATTGTAATTCTGCTTGTGCCCGACATTGGATTGTAAGTTCTCCTACATTTTCAAACTTCTCATTCTCTCTCCGTCTCACTCACACACAGTTAACGGGGTGATGTGTGTTTTCAAAGTAGTTCAAATGATCTGAAATAGTCATATAACCAGAATCAGATAGAGGTAATATAACGGACTATAATAGATCAGATAGTGAATGGATGTGCTTATGCTGTTTGGGGTTGTACTAATAAGATAATACAGTTAGAGCATGCTATTTCTATAGCTACATTTTAAATGACCATATGGTATACAGAGTATGAGATGGATTTCTCTAATAACTTAATTCCGTATGAATGATGCAATTTTCAGATCAGGAATACAAGAACTGTAAACCGAACTGGCCAGTTGACAGGCTACAAACTAGTACCTGGATCAAATTGTTTACCATTAGGTGGGGCAGAGGCCAAGTTTTTGAGAAGAGCTGCTTTTTGATGCACAATCTGTGGGTCACACAATATGATCCCGAAGAAATGTTTCCTCATGGAGAGTTCCTAATCAGAATCCACGTGTCGGAGAGGGTCTAGCTACTTGGGTTAAGAAGGATCGCTCTCTAGAAGAAACTGATCTTGTTCTCTGGTATCCACATACTTGCTTCTCATTTTATAGTTACAAATGGGTTTGGGGTTATGTTTTATCTCTAACGGGTTAACTATGCAGAGTCTTGGAAATCTGGTTAAAAAAGAAATCTGTTTAATGGGTCGACAGTCACCCAAAGTGTATATACAATGCAAAAAACCTCATAAATCACTTTTTTTAAACTACTTGAGATTAGATGATCTTCAAGTCTAAATATGATACAAGATTTGTTTATAAAAAGCTTACTTTAATGGCTAAAAGTGCTTCGGGCTGACATGACCCGATGCGTACAAAAAATGACCCATTTTGACATGAACTCTTTTTAACCTGTTAGCCCGACCTGTCCGTTTAATACCAAGATTAAATATAGTTGTTAAAATAATATGATTTCTGAAGTTATATTTGATACACTTATTGATTATAAAAGGAATCACTTTTTTGGCAAAAAAGGTACTCTGGGTCGACCAAACCCGACCTCAAATGAGCTGTATAGACCTAAACTGTTTTTGACCTCTTGCCACGTCCATTTTGTCAGTCTTGATATTCATGGTGCCATTGAATGCTCACAGGTATGTATTTGGAGTGACACATGTTCCCGACTAGAAGATTGGCCTGTTATGCCAGTAGAACACATTGGATTCCGCCTCATGGTAATTATTGATCATTTTTAATCTTTATATTACTCAAAAATCATAAAATTTCACAATTTGAACGCTTGCATCTGTTAACAAAATGCTCACCTGATTGATGTTGGTACATGGATTTGCAGCCACATGGATTCTTCAACTCCTCGCCAGCTGTGGATGTTCCCCCAAGCTCAGTGACCGATTCGGAATTGAAAGAAAATGGTTTGGTAGATAAGTCTTGCCATACTGGTCTCGTTGCAAAAATGTGAAAGGAAGTTTATTACCACGTAAGTGTACTCCACGAGAAAGCCATTTTATCTGTGTTTTCGAGATGTTATACTCTATTGGGTCCGTTTTCACCCTATCCGATTAGTTTCATATGAGAGCCGTGATGGTTATGATGTTTGTAGCAATTACCATCTGTTTTGCTTGTGAATATCTAATAAAGATCATATGGAAAATAGATAACTCTCTTTACTTTTTGTATCTTTGTTTATCTTTTGTCGATACTCAAGTCTTTGTGGCTACTCTTTTCTACTCCAAATAACCAGTTTAGCCACTTTCATGTGGTTGCTATAGATTTACATCATACCCGTTATCCTGATATGCATAAATGTCTATGAGAAGGAACCGCACCACCAATAGGTCCAGGATGATGCATGATAGATATTACAGTGATGTATAGTTTTCAAGAACCAGGTATTTCAACTGATATTGTGTCGTCTCGTTTCCTCTCAATAATCTCATCAGTGGCACGACACCATCAAATTCAACAAGTGTTCTGAATGCTTGTTAGTTGTTACAATGATATATCTCAGGGCATGCGAATTTCCTAAAATGATTGTTGATTCTGTTGATCTGTTCCCACATCTGGATTTGGCCATTTGGGTCGCTAAGTTGTTTGACTAACAGCTAACAAGCCAGGAATTAGTCTCAAGAGTTGTTCTGCTACGGCTTTTATAATAGGTATACGCCTTGAAAGCTGCACGTGAGTCAGGGTTCAATTAGTCGACAAATGTAAATAAGTAATGTCCATAGCCTTCATCAACCTATCGGTTTGCATTTTGTCACATTCAGTTTCAATAAGCTTAGCCAAAATAAGTAGTAACCCCTTCATATCAGTCAATATCTTTTAAACTATGCTTATCGCTACCAACTGTTTTAATGATAACAATGTAACAAGTGGTCTAATCACATCCTCTATACCAAACACGGTCACGGATACGCTTCTCGCAATACCTGACCATTTTCTGCCATTCTAGCACTCACTTTCGCTTTGTACTACTTAAGTTTTTAAATTTTCTAATTTCTTTCATAATAAACCTTTTAAAATTCAAGTTTAAGCCACTTGAAACTCATGTAAACTGGATAGCATCCATATATAAATGACGTAAAATCCAATTACTGGAAACGTCACAAACATTTTCCTCGGGCATTATAAACTACTCGTTGGAAGTATGGCAAAGCTTCAGAGGCGATTAATATTGACAACTACTCCGCAGTTAATTGTAGAGGGTATCTCGAGAATGGGCGTTTTGAAAAATGTTTCACGAATTCCGACTTTAGATTTTTGTATTACAAAATACGATTTAGAAAACAAAACAAAACAAAATTGGTGCACCTTTTAGTTACCCGTGTTGAATAAAATTTGTACACGTAACATTTTTTTATTTTTCAGATTAAATATGGTGTTGACACTTGTATGTGACAAGCTAACTTGTTTGCTCTCCCAGTCTCCTCCCATTTGATTGATTTGAAGTATACGGCAAGCAAAATTGTTTGCTCTCCTCCTTATTTGCTCGCTCAATTTGTGAAAGAAATTATTTTCCAAAGCTACCGGGTGTTGACACGTGTATGTGGTAAGAAACTTTTGCTCGCCTAATTTGTGAATCATGTAGCAAGCAAAGTTGAGGATGGTTGGACGATTATTTAATTGATTGGGTGTAATGATAGTTAAATCTGTGACAATATGACTTCAATTTTTATCATACTCTTTTTAGTCGAATAAAGTTGGTTATTAAGGTGTAGGTGAGACATTTATTAAGGTGTAGGTGAAATGTGTAGGTAAAACATTAAATTAAAGTGCAGGTAAAACATTAAAGGTGAAACATCAAATGTGGCGAGTAACACCATATTTTAAAAAGGGATGAGCAAAATGAAGTAGAGAGCAAATACATGTGCTAGACACCATTTTTAAAAAGTCGATCTCTTTGTGACACATATTATGAAGTAGCGAGCAAATATATTGGCATGCAAATGTATTTGCTCATCATGTAGTTTTTGTTAATGTTAAAAATAGTGTTGGTTTTGATAATTTAGTTTGATAGAGTCGATTTTGGTAATTAGGTTTTACTATAAAGAAACCTCTTGTAACATCGTAGCATTAGATCAGTTGGATCTTTGAAACCGCTTCATCGTTACATCTTTATATCACGTAGTATTATCGATAGTCCACGCCAGATATCACTTTCTAACCCTTTTTTTTAAGTTCAAAATAGATCGAGGCGATTCTTGTTTTCGGCAACTCTTGTGTATTGACTAAAATACCCCTCTGTACCACCTTATAAGGTTTGATACATAGGGGTATTTTAGTCATTTCGATTTTACTAAATTCCGAAAATAGATCGCTAGCGACTTATGGTTGGGTTGTACAAGTTGCTTGTCGCCTTCAGTTTGTTTTGAACTTTAAAAAAATTTAGATCTAGAAAGTGATATGTACGAGGGCGACTAATCTATTTTCACAAATTTCCCAAATTGTTGATGATTCGATGACCAACATTCCGGATCTTCTAACCCTCTTCAACCAGGTTGATAGTTGCAATTAAATTACCTCAACAACCAGCTTGATAAGTTGATAGATGCATTAATAACACACCATCCAACTTGATAGATGCATTAGTTAAAAAAAAACCAGCTTGATAGATGCATTGATAACATACCATCCACCACAACAACCAGCCCCTCTTTCAATTCATCAGCAAAATCTCTCTTTATATATATCATCCACAAACTAACACAAAAACACACAAACACATCCTTTCACTTTTAATTATCTTCCTCTCATGAGTAGTCACTTTTAATTATCTTCCTCTCAAAAATGGTATTTTGTGTCTAGGGTTGTTATTGTTCCCCCAGATCTCATAACATAGCTACATTTCGGTACCCTGCCCCATTGTAAAGTGTAATGAACAACGTTACTTTTTTATTGCGAGCCGACTAATCCTAGGGCGACTACCCTTTTGGATAGCCCGGAGTCGGCGCAGGTGAACTCCGTGGCCAGGCATTCCATAATATGTTGATTGATTATAATATTCTTGGCAGAAAAATCCCGAAAAACAGTAGCATTTTTATGGAAGTAGCTGGTTATTGTACTATCGAATATGGGGAGGCAAGTGCAGATGAGTGTATTACACTTGCATCGTTCTTTGATACTTCAGGTGAAAAATACTTTTCTCAGGTAGTTCTTCCCTTTTGTATGTTTTACTGCTTTTGGTAGAAGGTTATAGTTTCAATAACCTTCCGGGTATTTGTAGGTCCATTTCCTAGATGTTCGCTTGATGATTGAGCTTTATGCTCTTGCATTAGTTTTCAGCCACTCTGATTCGTATAAAAGGTGGCCCAACCCCAAATTCTCAAAAGTTGTTTCCATCGGAGATATATTGACTCACTTGGAGCTCATCTTCACGAGTTCAATCACATAAATCTTCAAACTTATACCAAGTTTCCTGCATTTCTTTGTGACCAAATAACCAAATTCATGCTATCCAACTATAAGGAGATGATCCTCGCGGATGAAAACTCTATAAATCTACATAGTATTGGTGAATTTTTAGGTCATTTCATGGAACTTGGTGTTTCACTATGTGGTAAACTATTTATACGTTTTATGTCAACTTTTTCCCTGACTTGTTGCAACATATGTGCTCTTTTCTATAGTTAGTCCAAACAATCAAATATTTAAATTTTATCACTTTACAGAAACAAAGAGTCACTTAAAAAATGGGACAAACAAAGACACAAACATGTGATCAATTAAACTATGCTACATCTATTATAAATTTCTATGATATAACTTTTTTGTTTAACTATAGCACATATGTTACATCAACTATTACAAATTTCTATAATATAACTTTTTTGTTTAGCTGATCACATGTTTGTGTCTTTGTTTGCCCGCTTTATTAGGTGACTCTTTGTTTCTGTCAAGTGATAATATTTAAATATGTGATTGTTTGGACTAACTATGGAAAAAATAGCACATATATTATAGCAAGTAAGAGAAAAAGTTGACATAAAATGTATAAATAGTTTACCACCTAGTGGAAACACGAAGTTCATGAAACGACATAAAAATTCACCACACTACGTACATTTCTAGAGTTTTCATCCGCGGGAATCATCTCCTTATAGTTGGATAGTATGAATTTGGTTATTTGGTCACAAAGGAATGCAGGAAACTTAGGTATGAATATGAAGATTTATGTGACTGAACTCGTGAAGATGAGGCTCCAACTGTGTCAATATATCTCCAATGGAAACAACTTTTGAGAATTTGGGTTGGGCCACCTTTTATATGAATCAGAGTGGCTGACAACTAATGCAAGAGCATAATGCTCCATGATCAAGCGAACATCTGGGAAATGGACCTACAAATACCCGAAAGGTTATTGAAACTATAATCTTCTAACAAAAACAGTAAAACATACAAAAGGAAGAACTACATGAGAAAAGTATTTTTCGGCTAAAGTATGAAAGAACGATGCAAGTGTAATACACTGATTTGCACTTGCCTCCCCATATTCGATAGTACAATAACCAGCTAGCTCCATAAAAATGCTCTTGTTTTTCGGGATTTTTTCTGCCAAGAATATTATAATCAATCAACATATTCCCACCTTGTCAAAGTATGACTGCTGAAGTAGGTAGATGTTTAAGAGAAAATTTTCCTTGTTATTCATATAAACGGGTACTTCACGATTATAGTTTCTAGGAACCGTCTTTTATGATAATAATAAATATAAGTCTTTCATGATAATGGATAACACTATTGTTCAAATCTTATAGTTACTCGTTAACTCATTTGATCCATTTCTTTTTAGCTGAATCATTTATTTAATCATTAGGGCTAATATAACCCATTTATAACAAATGGGTCGTATTAGCTGGATCATTTATTTCATGTTTACATCAATTTGAAATAGTCGAAGATTGTATTTGCTTGCATGAAGAGGATCATCGAATTTTGTGGAAGCATTAGGACTGGACAACTGGTTTACATGAAGTTCGACGGTCAAGAAGGCTAGTAGTGTCTTTTATATGTACTGTGGCCAATTATGAATATGGGTCAGGCAAGTTACAGACCATGATACTAATATTTTTAGTTATTAATATGAGGATCTTTGTAACGGAACAATAAGATTTCTTCTTACAGGATAGAAAAATAGAAGTTGAGGTGAAGTTAACTGGAATATTAAGCTTAGGAGCTCTTCAACCCGGTGAAGTTAGAAAATATGCGACTATGATTGCTCCTGTTCATCAACACTTTTTTGTTGCTCGAATGGATATGTCTGTTGACTGTAAGCCTGATGAATCCCATAATCAGGTTTGGCATTCTCAATCTCTGTAATATACTCGAGAATTTGCAATAGTAGAAATCAAATGCTTGAACTTTGAGCTGCTCTCTGCTTGCAATATTATTTTGAGCGTTTAGTTGATATTAGAGGTGGTAACATGGGCAGGTTGGTTAATGGGTCATAGCTGTTACGGGTTGAAATGCATCCGTTATTAGCATGTTCAACACGAGGCGCTCGAATATCATCAACCACCAAACACTTTAAAAACCTTATTATTAATAGTTAATGCATTCATCGTAACAAAATAGTAATGGCATGATATTAACAAAAGCGAAAAACAAGTGAGAGGGATGTATACATTATAATTAGACTGCAAATCTCATCCTTTTGATATAACACACAACCCAAATCGAACCAATTCTGTGTAAATGGGTCAAAATGGCATCTCTGGCCAATATTTCAGTTTCTATATACTTAGCATTATTTTCTTGTACTACTTCCATTTTGCTTCTCCTGATGTTTGATACTTAATTTACAGGTAGTTGAGTTGGATGTTAAAGTTGATGAACCGGGGGATGCAAATGTGCACAACAACGCCTTTTATGCCAAAGAGACACTGTTAAAATCAAAACTTGAAGCAATTTGTGATTTTATACTCGAATTATGACTTGTTTGTTGATGCATTGTTAGAGATGGGAATTTTAACTCATTTACTTTTGGATGGGTTGATTCAGGTTATGTTTTATCTCTAACGAGTTAAACATGTGGTATCTTGGAAAACTGGGTAAAAAAGAAATAATTTAAACGGGTCGAAAGTCACCCAAAGTGTATAGCCAACCCAAAAAACCTCCTACATATGTTTTTTAAAAATCATATTGCTTTTGAAATAATATGATCCTTAAATCTGTACTTGATTAACAAATTGTTGATACAAAGGTTACTCTTTTGTGGTAAAAGTGTTTCTCTTTTATGGTAAAGAGTGTTAAAAAAAATGTGAAAGGAAGTTTATTACCACGACGTAAGTGTACTCCACTAGAAAGCCATTTTATCTGTGTTTTCGAGATGTTATACTCTATTGGGTCCGTTTTCACCCTATCCGATTAGTTTCATATGAAAGACTTGGCGATGGTTATGATGTTTGTAGCAATTACCATCTGTTTTGCTTGTGAATATCTAATAAAGATCAGGAAAATAGATAACTCTCTTTACTTTCTGTATCTTTGTTTATCTTGTGTCGATACTCAAGTCTTTGTGGCTACTCTTTTTCCCTTCCAAATAACCATTTTAGCCACTTCACGTGGTTGCTATAGACTTACATCATACAGTTATCCAGGTATGCATAAAATGTCTATGAGGAGGAACCGCACCACCAATAGGTCCTGGATGATGCATGATAGATATTACAGTGATGTATAGTTTTCAAGAACCAGCTATTTCAACTGAGAATGCTGACCAACAATTGACTTATGAGTAGCACAACACCATAAAATTCAATAAGTCTTATGAATGCTTGTTAGTTGTTACAATGATATATCTTAGGGCAGGGAATTTCCTAAAACGATTGTTGATTATGTTCCCACATCTGGAATTGGCAATTTGGGTCGCTAAGTTGTTTGACTAACAAGCCAAGAATTAGTCTCAAGAGCTGTTCTACTACGGCTTTTGTAATAGGTAATTTCGCCTTGAAAGCTGCACATCCGAGTCAGGGTTCAGTTAGTCGGCATATGTAAATAAGTAATGTCCATAGCTTTCATCAAACTATCTGTTTGCATTTTGTCACATTCAGTTTCGATAAGCTTAGTTAAAATAAGTAACGCTTTCATTGCAGTCAATATCTTGTGATTAACATGATTACATCTAGCAAACACCCACAGTGCCTTTGCAGAACAAGCTTTCAACTTAATTTTTGATTATTTCGGAGTATATATTTTTTGAAAGGCAACCCAACTTTCATTTTTTTTTAACAGAACTTTTTGTCAATTCAAATGGTTCTTTTAAACTATGCAAACAAACCAACCATTTTAGCACTCAAGTAGGGTGCAAACCGCAAACA